>JAGVSP010002018.1:0-53554 GCA_022494985.1 Micrasema minimum | reverse complement strand
TCCTGCTCCTTGGAGTGGAAGACGAGCATCTTCCTGCGCCGGAACCTGCGCACCTCCAGCTCCAGGTACTCCCGCTGGCCGCGCACCAGGCGCTGCTCCTCCGCCGCCTCCGCCTGCTTCAGGTTGTCCTTCTGAGACCTGCCAGACCATCGGGGATTACAAGTCAGTTTAGAAATACACTAAATAAAAAAACCTATAAATAATAAAAGTAAAATAATACTCCAATATCACAAGTTGACTGCTAATCATGCATTTGTGACGAGGAGACTTCCTTGAATCCAACCAATGGTGCATAGGGCACTGCATCGACACACCAAGTGTAGTGTATCTTGATCATTTTACTACATGAAGGTAACATGATCAGTCATACGATTCAGTACCAGTCCAAAGTATCAAAATGCAAATCACATATTTATTTATTACATTTCACATTTAATATAATAACAATAATGGGATGGCGACTCAATCAGTAGACCCATGCCAATGATCTGGCTCCGACTCACTAGATAAATCGATATAAATAAATATTTCATGAACCCGCGACCTGAGGCACGGTAGCCAAATGCGCTACCACTATGCTACTAGCCGGACAAAAAAATAGGCAAGCAAGCATTTGTCTTTATTTAATCAGCATTTGTAGTGGTGAGTTTTTTTTTGTAGGCGTTGAGTACTAGGTTTTTAGATATATTGCATAAATTAAATAACACGGGAAAAATTTCCTTTCGAAAGCACTTTCCGAACTTTGCCATTTTTAGAATGGCAATCATTTAGGGCTTGCATGGAAGTAGGATAGATTAAGATCAAGTATACTAGTCACTTACTGCAAGGTGGCGTCCCTCTGCCTCTTGGGCGTGGCCTCATCCATGCTGAGCTCCTTCTTCCAGCGCTCCTTGTTGACCTTGTACTCGCGCTTTCGGTGGGCGTCGAAGGCCTTCCGGTCCTGGTCCTGCCGCCGCCGATCTCCTTCACCAGCTTCTTCTCCGCCGCCTGGTTCTGCTTCTGCTTCCGCTCCAGCTCCTGCTGGTGCCGCACCTGCCAGACAGAGAAACGCACAAGTGATGGCTAATGTTTCACCGACAATGTATTAGGCATAAACGCTTTCCTCCTCACAGGGTTTAAGTATAAATAAGCAGTCAGAACCGTGTGCAGATATGTCTGTGTGAAGGCAACAGCATTCATTTCACTTGCAGATTGAACCACACAATGGGAATGGTGTTTTGAATTATCAGGTTTGCTGTGGTCTGATCTGTAAGTGTAAAATCTGCGATGATATTTGCAATGCAATACCAATTATAAGAAAAATTAGGAGTTCATTTAGAATTCTGAGGGAAAAATTAATTCTACATTATTTTATTACTAGAATTCCACATTACAAATGGACTAAACTGCACGGAGAGTATAAGAGATTAATATTATTATGTTATATTTCAATATCTAATTTAAGAGGCATGGAATACATTTTCACTCTAAAATAAAGATAGTAGACAATTTTTAAACAGAATAATGATACTAGGCTTTGTGAACAACTCCGGGAAACTTAGATAACTTTCAATATCATCTTCCCGTCATAATGGCATAATTATATAATATGAGATACTACATGTAATTAATTTTTTTAAAACTAAAATAATAGGTTTTTGCATACTTTGTTTTATAAATATTGTTAAAAAATTAATTGATTCATTGTTAATCTATATACTTTTTTGGTATATGTCAGTAACACTAATCTTTATAGTTTGTCCCAAATGAATACAAACATTCACATTTTGTGAGTTGTTAAAAAAATTATTTTCATAAATAAATGCCTTGTAATATCTAATCTGTGTAATTGGAGAGAAATGTAGGTATTGGATTGTCCAGTTTACCTGTAACCTCTCGAGGTCCCGGCTGAAGGTCTGCAGCAGGGCCTCGTACTCCCGGTCCAGCTGCGACTTGTGGGCGTCCATGTCCAGCTTGCAGCGCTCCTCCAGCTTGAGCAGCGCGCCCTGGTGCTCGCGCCGCATGCGCTTGTAGCCGGACATCTGCTCGTGCATCTCCTCCTTGGGCGAGGCAGAAACAACACTCTCAAGTCGCGTGCTATACGCTATACAATATACACTACACAACTATACATGGTGTGACAAGTCACAATGTACCGGCTCTCAAATTAGGCCATTTTGCAAACTTTGCTAATTTCTTCAATACCTACATAGAGTAACAAAACTCATAATACAACCCGAAAACTGGTGAATCTACATCATATTTGAACTCGAATGTGAAACGTGACTTTTGAATCTGACCTTGAAAAATAAAAATTTTTTCTTCCCATAAAAAGCTTTAATAAATACCGCAAATTAAGTAAAATGGCACAATTTGACTAAATGCATGACATTTCATAACAATTTTCAAAAATTTATCAAAAAAAAAATCAATTAAAAAAATTACTCTACAAAATCGACTCGAAATATGATGTAGATTCACTGGTTTCCCGCTTGTACATCGAGTTTTGTTACACAGAGTACTTTACTACTACACCGCTAGCAGCTCATATTTATAATTTGAAATAAAGAACTTGTTTATTAGGCAGTAAAAAAAAAAACAAACAAACTACAGTAATCATTTTAAAATGTACTTTCACATTCTGCTGTGGAAAAAAAGAAGTCTGAAAGCAGATACATGTTAAGTTAACTAGACAAGCTACATATTTCAAAGACAACTGTCAAAATTTTATGTTCCATTTGTATTTTACAACAAAGACAAGTTGTGTGTTCCCCTCTAACAAGTTGAAATTGAGACAATTGTCCAAGTCTGGTTATGACAAGGGACGGAAGAAAATAGCTTATCTATGAAAATTAATATCACTGTCTGAAAATTTATAATTTTTTAGAAATATTGAATAATTAGTCAATTTAGAACAAATAGAGAGCTTAGAAACCTGCATGTGCTCCTTCTGCTGTTTGGTCACTATGCTGGTCGTCCTGATGGTGGCGAAGTTGTTGGCTCCGTGCTCAGCCACCATACACACTGCTGCAGCGGACACGTGGTTACTTGATCCTGCCAAATTCATACCTTACATTACTATCAGAACAAACACAAAACGTATGTGGTTCTAAATTCATTATTTTAACATAAATACTTGTAGACAAATTACTTGATTATCAAATATTATTGATATCCCAACCGAGACAGGGAAACTCTGGAAACGAATGTGGATTATCTAGGCGATTACAGCTGGTTTAAGTGGTCACTTGATGTATCACAACATTCCCCATTCCGCCCATCATCTGATAACCACACATGACAAATTTCGGAAGTTCTATTAGTGTGAAATCTCACAGAACGTTTCCCAATTGATGACATTTTCTCAATATATCGCACCTTCGGCAGAACAAGGGCACAATTGCACATTTTGTAATTTTTCATTAGACATTTTGGAAGCCTAAATTTGCTATATTTTTAAGAACTTGGTTTGCTGAGATAGTAAAAATCATTAGCTAAAGCCTTTAGTAAATTTAATTAATTAAAATAGATATACAAAGGGTTGCGTTTAGTAGGCGTGTGGTACTAGATGACAGGTAGGAACTTGCTTACGCCGACCGAAATGGAGACGCTATCTCACAAAACATATTCTGGATAAGAGAGGCCACATAATAGGAGTTTTAATGGTAGGTAAAACTCTATCATTAATTAAAAAATATATACTCATCATATTCATATTCAGATAAAGGGATGTTTTTAAAATACATTGGCATACTCATTTTTTTGAGAATTTTGATGAGAGATGCGATATGTCACCAGTGAGAAAAAAAAATGACAAAAATATCAATCAAGTCATTTTACACATTCGTTGGTGTCTCACTCACCAGGGCGGTGGCGCTGCTGCGCGGTGCTCGTGTCGCCCACCTCGCGCGGCGGAGGCGGCAACTGGTTCACGTACTCGCGGGTACTCGTGCTCACGCTCCCGCAGGCTCACGCGCTCCCGCTCGCGCTTGTGCAGGCGCTCACGCTCGCGCTGCGCCTCGCGGATCACGTCGCGGTTCACGTAGTCGTCGCGGTGCGCGCCCGCCTGGCAGTTGTTGCCCTCTCTGGGAACGAGAAAGAGAGGATAGAAGAGTGAACACAAACACTAATATGGCATTTAACAAGTCAGGAGAAAAAAAAAAAAAAATCACAATAGGGTTCTTCCCGATAGCATGAATATCCTTGAAAACGTTATAAATATTTAAAGTATATTTTTACAATTCCAACGATATAAAACACAATGATCAAAATTTTGTTTTCATTTTATAAATTTATGTTTTAAAAACACACGAAAATACGAATGATTTTTAACGCCCGTTATTGGCTAATGACGTCATACCCGTCTACCGTGAAAGGAGTGAAATTCATTCCGTAGTGAGCGCCTATATTGCTGTGACGTCACACCGCATGCGCGCAAAATGGAGGATTTTGCGAGCGATTTAAAAAAGTGTTATTTCAAACCGCACTAGAAAATTCATGACATCGAAAAAAAAAAAAAAAAATCCCTTGATATTGTAATTTTTCAAACTTTTTTAGAAAAAAAAAATTCGGGAAGAACCCAATTACTATGTGCATTCATCAAATTACTTGAAAAATAAATAACCGTCCCTTAAGGCGTGAAACATACAGAAACAGCGTTAAGATGAAGGTGCGGCGCAGGCGTGGAACAGATAAGGCACGGACGCGATTAAAACACGCCGTTTATGTATGTTTCACGGGTTGCAGTGACGTCCTGATAAGGGAACAAAAGTAAGTTTACAGCTCTAACTAACTAACTAACCATTACGCCATTTCAGTGGGTAGGCAGAGAGGATAGAACGCCACACCACTCTGTCCTGGCACACTTCCTTGCTTCCTCCACATTCATACATCTTCTCATGCACGCACGTCGATTATTCTGACTTCTTACATGCCCACTTTCAAGCACTTGTTTTACTTGATCATGCCATGTCTTTCTCGGCCTTCCTCGACTTCTACATCCAGGCACAGTCGCATCATATATTTTTTTAGCCGTTCTTTCATCATCCATTCGCTCTACATGACTGAACCAACGTAAAAGACCTTTCTTAAGTTTACAGATCTGAGAAATGATTATCCGCCCTCGTCTCACCTGATGGCCGGGTGCGCCTGGTGGTTGGCGGGTGGCTGGTGCGGCGGCGAGGGCGCGCGGCGGCGCAGCGAGCCGCTGGACGAGGACTGCGACGAGGCGGCCGAGGCGCCCACGGAGCGCAGGGAGTGCTCCGAGGTGGCGGAGTTGGACTTGGAGCTGTCGCCGCCCGTCTGCTCATCGGGAGTGTCATCGCCGTCGCCTGGGAACGGATTTAACATTTGAACTTTTTGTAAAAATTTGAAATTTCTCCAAATTTCGAAATAAAATACGAAAAGATGGACAGTTTGAATCCCTCGAATACCACTGTAATAAATTGTTTTAAATCTCAAAAAGGATTATTTTTAGTAGGAAACACAAATTGTCATCAAATGTGAAACGTTCTGAATACTAATAGAACTTATCAGATGATGGGCGGAATGAAGAATGTTGTAATACATCAAGTCGCCACATAACCTAGCCAATGACAGGTCATAAGCCCTGTAAACGCCTAGATAATTTGTTTCCAGAGTTTTCTCTGTCTCTGTTGGGATATCAATAATAATATTTAGCTTTATTTTAGTTTTAGCCCAATAAATTGGAATACTTTTTTTAAATATCTGTTTTTAGATAATCTTTCGCAGCAAAATCCGACTGATAAGTGGTTGAAATGTCTTTGCTCACCTAGAGCGCTCTCCGTCTCGCAAGCGTCCACCATGAGTATCTTCTTCATCTTCCTGTAGTTGAGGTTGTCGAGGTCCCGCACGGCGGCCTTGGTCCGCTGGATGAGGTCCACGAGCGCGATGGGGCTGCGCGCGCGCGTGACCAGCGCGTGCGCCAGCAGCGCCGCTGACGTGGGCCGCTCCAGCGGGCTCTTGCAGGCACGCCTCCACAAAGTGCCGGAACGTGTCCGACCACTCGGGCGCCTGGGGGCGGACAAAATCATGTTTACAAGTTATCTAGAGGAAGATTAATGCTACGATACTAGATAAAATATTTATACAAGCTTTGAAAATGTTGCTATACATAGTGTAACTCGTAGTACAACCCGTAAACTGGTGAATCTATATCATATTTACGCATACACTATATCAAATGTAAAAAAACCACAATCAAATAAATATTTTTTATATTGATCCAATTGGGAATGAAATCAATGGTAACCAGATTAAGCGCATTTTATGTAACTGTGGGGCCTAGTATCAAAACAACAAAAGCGCCACTTTTGAGGTTCGGAGTTAGATATACCGTTGGATTCGTCTGATTGTGGAGCGCCAAATTAGCCAAAATAGCCAAGGTGTTTTGATACTAGGTCCCTCGATTGTTGATTATTCTCACCTGAAGTGTAGGAGCTTCATTTTGGGCTATGTGGTAAAGTGCTGACATGGCGTTCATATTGAAGTACGGAGGTTTTCTTTCAGCTAATTCTATACACGTTATTCCTAATGACCAGACGTCCACCTGGAACAATAGACCAAAACATTATTCACAATCATTCAACCTTCATGTACAAGATTTCCTGAGATTATTGGAAATTGGAAAATAAAGAGGTGTGCAGGAGTGGTATGGCATTCTATCCACTCTGCTCACCCCTTTGGAGATAGGGCGTGATTGTTGGGTAGTCAGGAGCAACAACTACTGTTTCCCTGTGTTAATTTTAGAGAGATTTTATTTTTTCATTTTTTATTTATTTTCAAAAGAAAGATTTTTGTTTACAAAGAAATACAATATAAACACATATACATTAGAAAAAATAAACAAAAATCCCACCAAGGCATAGCCTGTTTGTGGGTATACCGTGAAAGTCAAGCAGTATGCACGAGGCATAAAAGAAAAAGATAATTTAAAAAAATACAAGATATTGATATCTTTATACCAGAAGAAGATTTACTATTTATTTTTGTTATATTTATCATGTAACTGGTTGGGTTGAGGCGGAATTGGGGACGACAGAGATTCTAGTTGTGGCCCCATAGATTGGTGTTGGGATTTAGTTGTGGGGGGCAGTCGTAGTAATCATTTAGTATTGTGTTAGGTATCAGCTTCGGTGTTTGGCCGCCAGAGGCACCACCGTCGCTGATGCGCGCGCACCCTGGCCGGGTTCGGGCATCGCCGGCCCCCGCGGCTCCACGGCGCGCATTCCAAATATAGCGCTGTCGGTATTCACTAGTAAACATTATATTAATAAAGCCATACAACAACGGTTTCGCGGAGTTTCTCTAAAACTACCCCGCCACATATCTTACAGTGGCGACGAGGATAAAAAGGGGAAAGCAGCATCCACCTCATAAGAAGGAAATTTTCCTCAGTAGAGGAAGTCAACTAATCTCCAGGTGAGAGATTAGGAGAAAAACAAAAAAAAGTGTGGCCGGAGGGTAGTTGAGAGTGTTGTTGGCGCCTGGGAAGCAAGAAGATCTGGGATCTTCATTGGATGCGGCCTGACAAGACCGGGAGCTTCGCGCCAGGGAGTGAGAAGAGGAAACGACAGGGGACGCGGCCTGACAAGATCGGGAGCGCCGGAATCAGACGATCCAGGATTCGACGGGCAGCCGGGAGGTCGCAAGTCGAGGATCGAGGCAGCAGCCGAGGGAGTTGCTGGTGCAAGGGCGGACGTTGCGGCCGGGAGAGTCGGGCGTGCAGCCAAGGCAGTGAGCAGCTGGGGGAGTGGAGACAGGAAAAATTGAGATAGGCGCAGTACAGGAGCAAACGAGGGCGGAATCCACATACACATAAGCTAAGTACTTATTTCCGAGGTTTCACGGGTGTAGGGTAGATTTTAGTCCATTTTGTTTTGTTTTTTTTTCTTAGGGTAGGTAATATTTTTTTTTTTGCGGGAATGGAATCTGTAAGGGTCCAGACCTTCAATCACCAGTCGGATGATTTCGGGGAGTTTGAGGTTAGGCTGCAACAGTTCTTCGTAGTTAATGATGAACTTAGCGCAGAGAAGAAGAGAGCGATTCTCTTAAACCTGTTGTCATCTGAGACTTTTACCCTTTTGAAAGATTTGTCCACTCCAAGTTTAGTTACGGCTATAAAATATGATGAGTTACTGTTGTTATTAAGAGAACATTGTGGGAAACAATATTCTGTGTTCGAAGAACGAACAAATTTTTTTAGCGCTAGGCAAAAAGCAGACGAGACAGTTAGAGATTTTGCGGTGAGACTGAAATCTTTGGCTAGTAATTGTGAATTCGGAAATTGTCTAGAATATAATTTAAGGGATTTATTTGTTATTGGTTTACGGGAATCAAGGGCGAAAGAACGATTATTTTTAGAGGCGAAAAATTTTATTACTTTGAAACAATGTGTTGAGTTAGCATCGTCGATAGAAAATTTAGATAAAAATCGGGTACACATTAAATCAGAAAATGTTTTAAGAATTAATAGAGAAAGTAAATTTAATAAAAACTAATTTCGCTAAGAGAGACGCAAGTTTATCAAGGTCAGTTTCATTATCTCGGAATACTACGTCGAGTACTTCGAATAATTGTTACAATTTGCGGTAAGCAAGGTCATTTTGCAAAGGAATGCAAAATTAACAAGCAAAAAAATCAAATGGTTTGTTTCAGGTGTGGTAAACCGGGTCATTTTAAAGATAAATGTAATAAGTTCATTAAAAATAAAAAAATAAGTGTGATATCGGAAAACATTGAAGATGTTTTGACGATTGAAGATTTTCAGTTAACGGTAGAGGTTAACGGGAAACAATTTTGTTTTTTAGCTGATTCAGGGGCATCGACATCGGTATTGCCTGAATATGTTTATAAAAAACACTTTAATAATTTTGGGTTAACTTTTGATTCAAAAAAGTTGGTTGCTTTTAATAACGAACCATTAAAAGTTTATTGGTAAATGTGTGATACCTATCACATATCGGGATATGATTCGCGATGTCACATTTTTCATAGTAAAAGATGGGAATTCTAAAATTTTGGGTCGGAACTTTTTGGAATGTTTTAATTTTCGGTTAACGCAAGTAGATCAGATACAGACGTTAACATCATCGGAAATGGGAAATAAAATGGTAAGGGAATTTCCGGAAGTTTTTTCCGACAAATTGGGAAAATTTAAGAAATATAAAGTCGATATAAGGGTGATAAAAAACCCGACTCTGTTTTCTGCAAATGCAAGGCCTGTGCCCTTTGCTTTGAAAGAGAAAATAGAAGAAGAATTGAGGCGGATGGAAAAATTAGGTATAATTTCGCCAGTCAATTCGAGTAAATTTTCTTCGCCTATTGTTCCTGTAGTTAAAAAAGACGGGAGTATACGGATTTGCGGGGATTACAAACGTACTTTGAATTTAATTACGGTAGTCGATCAATATCCACTGCCGCGGGTTGAAGACATCTGGAATAAAATGTCTGGAGCAAAGTTGTTTACGAAATTGGATTTGAGTAATGCATACAACCAACTCGAACTAACATCGGAATCGAAAAAGTATACATCTATATCCACACATTTAGGTATATACCAGTATAACCGATTAGTGTTTGGTATTAACAGCGCGCCTGCTATTTTTGCGCGAACGATTTACAATTCACTGCAAGGATTGAATGGGACAGCATTCTTTCTGGACGATATTATTATATCGGGAGTAGATCGTAAAAGATCTTGAAAACAATACACGAGAAGTTTGTTTACGTTAAAGCAGTGTGGTTTTTGTGTAAATGTGAACAAGTGTGATTTCAACAAAACGTCAGTGAATATATTTAGTTACGAGTTGTCAGAAAGTGGGGTTAGACCGTTAAAAAGTAAAGTGGAAGCAATATTGAATGCTCCATATCCAAAGGATATAACTACTCTGCGTAGTTGGCTAGGTTTAGTTAATTTTAAACCGTTCGTTTATACCTAACCTGTCAAGTATAATGGAACCTCTTCATAGGTTATTACGGAAAGGTGTAGAGTTTAATTTCGATATTAATTGTCAAAATGCTATTGACAAGTTGAAAGAAATTCTGTGTGGGGATTGTGTTTTACGACGACATATAATCCAGGTTACCGGTAAAGTTATATACGGACGCGTCTCTTGAGGGTCTGGGAGCGACATTGTGTCAGGTATTTAAGAACGGAGTTCAGAGACCAATAGCTTTCGCAAGTAGGTCATTAACAATTGCCGAGAAGCGATATTCGATTTTAGATTTGGAAGCGGCGGCAATCATTTTTGGGGTAAAAAGGTTTTTTCAGTATTTGTATGCACGTCGTTTTACTTTATGTGTAGATAATAAACCTTTGTTTCATATTTTCGGGGAAAAGAAAGATATACCCATACTTGCGGCTAACAGGCTACAACGTTACGGGGTGATACTTTCGGGTTTCGATTATGAAATTGAATACGTCAAATCGGAGGACAATATTGCGGATGTGTTATCAAGGTTACCTATTGATTCGTCAGGAAGCTGCGGAGAGCAAGACGAAGATGATAAATTATTTGTAAATTATTTAGAAAACGGAAATTCAGGGGTTAAAATAAATGTACAATCTATTAAATCAGCAACGGAAAAAGACAGTATTTTGACTGAAATTATTAAATATTTGCAAGGAAAATGGCCAAATAAAATAGATAAAAGCGATATTAAATGGAGTTATTGGCTTAAGAGGAATGAGCTGTCAATTGTAAACGGTTGTTTATGTTGGAACCATAGGGTAATTATTCCTGAGGAGTTAAGGGCTTCAGTTTTAAGTATGCTCCACAGATCTCATCTGGGTGCAGCAAAAATTAAGGGTTTAGCTAGGGGGTACCTATGGTGGCCTAAAGTTGATTTAGAGATAGAGTCGTTAACAAAACAATGCGGTAAATGCATGGAATATGCTCAAACACCACCAGTTAAAAGTGAACTGACTGTTTGGCCATACCCAAATACTGTATGGAGTAGAATTCATATAGATTTTGGGGGTCCTTTAGGGAACAAGAGTTTTTTAATTCTTAGTGATGCGACATCCAAATGGTTAGACTGCATTGAAGTAAACAAGGTAGATTCAAGTACGACTATTAGGGAATTAAAAAGAATTTTTTCAAATTTTGGTATACCGGACCAAATAGTTAGCGACAACGGCAAAGCTTTTACATCTGTAGAGTTTAAACATTTTTGTGAAAAATTAGGGATTACTCATGTGACTACTCCAGTTTGCCATCCTCAAAGTAATGGACTGGCGGAAAACGCGGTGAAAACGGTTAAAAGTTTTCTTAAAAAAATTATGAGGGTAGTAGTAGTTTTCCACAGGACTATAATGATAAATTATACGACTTTTTATCAGATTATAGAAATACACCGCACAGTACTACGGGGGAGAAACCTGCTAGGCTGATGTTTGGTAGGCGGATAAGGACGGTATTCAACCATCTTGTTCCGAGACCCAGGGAGGGGGAGGAAGGGATGGTGGAAGGTAAAGTCACGAGGAAGGTCCAGAGTAGTCAAGCTAATCAGGAAAAGTATTACAGGGGTAAAAGACGAGTAGTTTTTAAAATAGGTGAAAAGTGCTTGGTAAAGGATTTCAGGCATAGGAATCAGACAGCCTGGACTAAGGGGGAAATTCTAAGGAAAATTGGAAATAATGTTTATATTGTAGCCATATGTGGTACGAGCATGACTTGGAAGAGGCACATCGATCAAATAAAAAGATTGTCTGTGACATGGCAGGTTTCAGAGCCATGCAGGTTTGAGGGGACAGCTCGGGGCGCTGCTGAGACTCGAAGAGTTGCAGCGGACGACCTGGGGCTCCCAGGAGATTCTGACTGTGGATTTAGGTGGGATTCTTTGGTTTCCAGGTCCAGCAGCCCGCGTCAGAACGGCCAGCGGCGGAGCCGGAGCGGATGGGACTGCAGGAGGAGTCATCCGGGTCGCCTCCATCGCCCGCGCTACCGCAGGAGCTGCCCGATGTTCCGGAGCGTCCGTGTGCGACGGAGCTAGCGGGACCATCGAGCACTCGGTCAAAGTACGACTTGAGACCGCGTACGATGCCTCGGACATAAGGACTTAGAGATTGCTTTGTATAGCATCACGGAAAAGATTTATATAGAGTCATGTATTATACCTCCTTAGTACCGACAGTGCCGCAGTATTGTATAGAGCCACGGTAGGCTTATATAGAGGAGCCTGGAGTTTGTGGGGGGAGAGTGTTAGGTATCAGCTTCGGTGTTTGGCCGCCAGAGGCACCACCGTCGCTGATGCGCGCGCACTGGCCGGGTTCGGGCATCGCCGGCCCCCGCGGCTCCACGGCGCGCATTCCAAATATAGCGCTGTCGGTATTCACTACTAACATTATATTAATAAAGCCATACAACAACGGTTTCGCGGAGTTTCTCTAAACTACCCCGCCACATATCTTACAAGTATCTAGTAAGTTTATGGTATAATCTTTTCTCCTTGTCGTTGTAATAGTAATATTTGCAGTCTCCCTACCTTCCCGTCGTACTGCCCCTCGTCCATGGCCAGGATGACCTCGGGCGCCATCCAGTACGGCGTGCCCACGAAGCTGTTGGCCGGGCAGCGCGCCGCCGCGGAGCCGAAGTCCGCCAGCTTCACGACGCCGTTCTCCGTCAGCAGGATGTTGCCCGCCTTCACATCGCGGTGGATGCGCCCCATCCCGTGCAGGTAGCTCAGCCCGCACAGCACGCCCTCGCAGATGGCCGAGATCTCCTCCTCGCGCAGCGGACGCTTGTGGACCTACAAATTAGGAATAGGGGGTTCATTACAAAACTTGACAAGCGTGTAAACTAATCACCCATTTCCAGTGATCATTGATGTCACTTATCGCATTTCATACAAAACATTTACAGAACTTTAAATCACTGTATTTCTATTTGCTTTGTTTGTGGGGATTATCCGTGTTGTGTTTTTTGTCTTCTCTGACGTTTCGGCATCCGTTGCAGGCACCATCTTCAGGGTGAAGTATACTTTTTTTGCATAGAGACTTATTTTTTTTACATAAAGGCTTATTTTTTACCAATGCAAAGTTCTAAAGAGGCACTTTAATATTCAATAAAAAATCCATAATATTAGAGTTTTACCTACCATTAAAACTTTTATTATGTTTCTATATATATGTCTGGAGTCCATTTGAGAGTAACGATCTTATTTTTCCGTGTCCTGTATTTTTCCTGTCTATTTCTGTGTCTATTCCGCTCTTTTGGGTCGCATCTATGCCTTTCCGGCGTGTTGTCTATGCCCGGTCACAGAAGTTGTAGTTACGTCATAAAGCTCATAATGCGCCAGGTAGGCCTTACCTGGACTCCAGACATATATATAGAAAACATAATAAAAGTTTTAATGGTAGGTAAAACTCTAATATTATGTGTTCAGGGATATATATGTCTGGAGTCCATTTGAGAGATCTGTCTGTTATCTCCTGGTGACCGGGTGACGCCTTTATTTGATATTAACTGGCTGAAATAAACTTGATAGAGAGGGATCATTTGGAATTGGAGTTTTCAGAAGCTCTTTCTGGTAATACTTCCTAAAGGTTTTCTCACTTTTCCAATTTCCTCTTTCTAAGATATTATCTATCGGGTAGTTTTTCTAGCCAGTTGAGAGATGCGACCGCCGAACGTGTGCTGCCAGGTGTAGCCTCCACTCCTGCCATCTTCAGGGTAGTCTTGACCCATCCTCCAATGATTGTCCTAGTGGCTGGTTTAATAGGACCTCTGGTAGTGATAAACAAACTGTTGAGGTTTTCTACTTCTGACCGCCGATCCTTGGATAATTCCACCAACCGTCTTATCCAGAAGACTGGATTAATGTTTTGCTCCCGGGATGCTAGGAGCTTCCAGCTGGATTGTTGGTGTACTGGGGTATCTGTCTTAGAACCAAAGGACGGGTGAAGAATTATGGATGTGCGGTCATCTTGTAGGTTTCCCTCCGACACGTTTAGTAGGGTCAGGTCATGAACTCTCCTCCCTGACGACAACAGGAGTAGGGTTGCTGCTCGGCATGATGTCTCGTATAACGAGTTGGGCTTTGGTCTATTTTTTCGTAGCCAATCCATCACTATTCGCGGGTTCCAGATAGGTGATTTGGGGGTCTTGGTTTTTGCCATTGCTATAGCTTTCAGAGTGTGCTTTACTAGGAAATTTGAACTAAGATTATCTTCTGTCGTTGGCTGCAGAATGTTGCGATGGCTGACTTGTGCACCAGAATTGTATTGTATGACAATTTTTCATTAATAAACAATTGCGCTAGATATCTTGCCACCTGATTGGCTGACGGTTTGTTAGGGTGTATGTCGTAAGTTGTTGCATAACGACACCACCTTTCCCAGGCGGGTTTGTAGGTATTTAGTGTTGAAGCTCGCCACCCCGAAAGAAGTAAGTTCTTTTCTTCCGTATTCCATCTACTTAAAACGCTGTCCCACCCCCAATTTTCCACACTTCTATTTCCAGTTCTTGGATTTTGGGTGGCGGTTTGTTGGTTGAGGTGTCTATGAGTGTTGATGTCAGGTTGGATATTTTTAGTGGCGGTGACATTGAACGACGTATTAGATCTGGTCTCCAGAAGGCCCTTGTCCACCTCGGAACTACTAGAAGATAGATTCCCTTCGCTTTGTTCAGGTGCGCCAGGACTCTCGGGATGAGGTTTGGTGGAGGGAATAACCAGGCTAAGTTGTAATCCCAATACTGACTGAAGGCGTTCTGAAATATTGCGTTTGAGTCCGTGCAGTCTCTTGAAACATATGTTGAGGTCACGTGAGCCATCGCGGAAGCAAACAGGTCTATATCTGGATGCCCGAAGTGATGGAAAATGATTTCTGTCGCTTCCGGTAAGAGATGCCATTCTGGGGGTAACTTTCCCCGGGACAGATGGTCTGCATCTCCGTTGTATTTTCCTGGGAGATATTGTGCTGTTAGCGAGATGTCCCATTTGTCTGCAAAGGTCAGAAGGTCCTGAGTCAAGTTTAGTAGAGTTCTTGATCTGGTCCCCCCTTCCTTGGAGATGTAAGCAACAACGGTTTTGTTGTCTGACTGTACCAGAACCTCTGAGCCTGCCAGATTGCTTGCTGCTTGTCGAATGGTCGCAAGCACAGCAAACATCTCTTTGCGGTTCGAGTGCCATTTCTTCTGTCGTTCGGTCCATTGACCTGACAGTTCTTGGTCGTCCCAGGGTTGCCCCCCAGGCTATGTCCGAGGCATCGGTTGTCAAGAAATGGCTGACATTTCTCGGTGAATAGGACTTGACGAGTCTACATTTTCCAACCACCATTTTACCTCTTGTAAGCACTCGTTGCTTATTTGGACTAGACTTCTCGGCCGGAGATGTTTCAGGTTTTTGCTGGCTATCTGTAACTGTCGGCAGTGCAGTCGACCTCTCTGTACTATGAAGTTGGAGAAGTTGAGTCTTCCTAGAAGACTTTCTGCCTGCTGTAAGGACCATTTTTGACATGTCAGTATTGCTCGAAGTGATAGACGCAGTGCCGTACACTTCCGTTGCGAGAGGAATTTGCGGTTGATGCGCGTATCCCAAACGATCCCTAAATATTCCAGGTTTTGAGTTGGGGAGAGCACTGACTTCTGGAAATTTACGTTCCATCCCAGAGATTGTAGGATATCTACTGCTAGACGACCTTGTTGAAACAAGATCTCCTTGGCTTGGCACGCAAGGAGAAAAGTCGTCGAGGTAAACGACTGTCCGAAACCTCTTAGGCGCAGTAGTTCCGCTACCCAATTGTGAGGGTTTGCAAACATTCTGGGAGCAGATGAAAGGCCAAAGGGCAGACTTGTCATCTGGAGTAATTCTCCGCGGTACACCAGCCGCAAAAATCTCCGATGGTTGGGTGCGATCGGTAGATGGTAATATGCCTGTGAAAGATCTATTTTTACTAACCAGTCGTTGGGTTGTAGAAAATCTGGAACTTTGTGATGGCTTATCAGTTTGAAGGGAGCGGGATCTAGAAAGAGATTTAGTGACTTGAGATTGAAGATCACCCTTGAGGAGCCATCTGATTTTGGGGTTAGGAACATTTTTGAGAGAGGAAGCTGGGAGAAGGCTCCGCAGTTTCCAAGACCCCGTCGCGGATTAGCTCCTTTATTTGGAAGTCCATCTCGGGGGAGGGGTGTGTGCAGAGAGTGTTTGGATTCTCGAGTTGGGTAGTATCAGGGGTGGTTTTGATATGAAGGTCCGAGCCGCTGCTATCATTTTTATCATGAACTTTGGTGCCCCGTATGAGATCCAAACTCTTTGGAAGTTTTTCAGACAACCCCCGTAAAATGGACTCCTTTGCGAGTCACCTTCTACTCGGCTTGTGCTTTCTGTCGTGTGCAGCAGTTTTAGGTCTGTTGAAGGGCGTTGAAGGCTTTCCCTCTTTTCTCCTTTTGGAGGTATTGAACTGCGGTTCTTTGGGATGTGGCTCTTGAAAGGTCTCCTTTGTTGACCTCGAAAAAACTGAGGTTCCGGTTTTTTTCGGAGCAGAAACCTGGGATCTAGGGGGGTATGAGACACTGCTTTCACCGTAACCTTATCGGTACTGCTTATCCTGTTTAGGAAAGCAGAGAGGTTTTCCTTATTGAACAAATGTTCCGAACTTGGAGGAATCTTGTCTAGGCCCCCTCTTACGTGTTCCTCCTTCACCTCCCCTAGGATTCCCTTACGCCGGAACTGGATGGCTTCGGTTCTCCTGCCGCACACCACTTGCAGGATCTCCTCGGAAACTTTTTGGTAAGGTGAGTCAGGTGCAAAGAGTGCTTTCACCTTCTCGAAAACCGATTGCTTTGAAAGCTTCGTTTCAGAGTTTGCGGCCCAATTCACAAGAGACTGGAGACTCGTTTGGAATTCCTCTTTCTGAATGAGGAGAGCATGAGATAATGCCGCATAGGTCCTCTCATGTGAGGCTTGCATTGAAGAGCCCAAATCACATTTTCGTAGCTCGTCATTTACTTGCAGCTCTACGAAGGATGGCTCTGCCAGGAATTTCTTTTGGACTTCGGTATAACGAACGCCAGACCAGTTGTCGCTGTCGAAATGTTGCAGCTTCTTCAGAGCCTGCACTCTGTTGGCGTTCGCTTTGGGATGGACCTGTTCTTTGACCGTAGTGCTGGCCTCTCCAAAGTCCAAAATCAGATCCCCACCAGTTTCTTCATTTCCCTCGAGCCCCGGAGGTGGTTGAAGGAAACAGTCTTCCTGGCCCTCCCTTTTGCTCCATTTCTTCTGAGAAAGCATCCTCGCGAGACGCGGCGTCATTAGTTTTACTAAAAACCGCGTCTGTCAACAGGCCGATCTGTTGGACCAAAAAGTCCATTCTTGGGTCCATATAAACTTTTTTCATTTTCGGCGATTCCGAATCGGACGAACTCGAGTCTTCGCGTCGCCGTTTTTCCAGAAACCCGCGAGGATCCGGCCTCTGAAGCGGGCATTTCGACTGCCCGATTATCCGAGTTGTCGCTCATTTCGAAAGTTCACACGCGCGAAAAATCCCAACCGGCGCGGCGCTGACAGCGACGACAAGGGATAGTATAAAATTTTATAAATGTCCGATATCGCGAGATTACACCGCTATTTCCATAAAACTAAAAACGCTGCAAGAGCGATAAGGCTATTTTATTCGCGCCGTGTCGCCGCGTGATGTATGTAAACAAACCCACGCGCTATAAAACAAGATGGCGGCCGATGTTTATAGTTTGGAAAACTTAAAAATGCTGCAAGTTTGGCGTCGTTTGCCGCGCGATGATTGCAAACGAACTAACGAACCCACGCGCTACAAAACAAGATGGCGACCGATGTTTATAGTTTGAAAAACTTTAAAAATTCCAAAAATGTGACGTTGACACAGAGATTAAGAGGTTGAGCAATGCTTTGTTCACTTAAAATCACTTTTGAAGATATTTCACAAGTTTTTAACAGGGTTTTTAATATTTTTCCGAAATTTTTTGTTACGATTCGCAAAAATGAACCTGCCACGGAAAAATATGACGCTTTATGACGTAACTACAACTTCTGTGACCGGGCATAGACAACACGCCGGAAAGGCATAGATGCGACCCAAAAGAGCGGAATAGACACAGAAATAGACAGGAAAAATACAGGACACGGAAAAATAAGATCGTTACTCTCAAATGGACTCCAGACATATATATCCCTGAACACATAATAAGTCATTTACAGTTTGTATTCTCTGTCTAAAGTAGTATTATAAATTTATATTTTACCATGCGGTTTGTTTTTTAAGGGATGCTATGTTTATTGTTTTAAGCTTCTGCCAGAGTTAGTTAAAAACAAGGTTTATTCATTTCATTTTATGCACATAAATAAAATTATTTACAAATCAACTTTTACACTAGTGTTTATGTTTGGCAATTTATTCAGCATTTAATTTTAGTTTGTGTAAACACAACGGAACTCTTTTCCAAATCAGTCAATCTTTTAGTGACCGGTTAATTAGTTGAGAATGAAAATAATTATCAAACAACAATTAGTGAATTTTAATAATATACTGCACTATTAACCATTTTCTGATACTAAACTCATAATATGCACCCAATTAACATAAATAATATCCAATTATTTTTTTAATCTGTAACATCCTGTGATTCAATAAGGTTACGACTGGGAAAACAAAAATAGCGCTGTGTTTATTCTGTCGTTAAAGTAGTATTATCTTCAATATAAATACTATCAGCGGGCATTATTCGTTCATGAATCATGGAACGAGATAAATTTTAGCGAGACTTGTCTAGAAATTTATTAATATTACAACAGTCTGCTGATTTAATAATATTTAAAGGAACACTGCATAATAATTCCCTTTTTTCACAATAAAACATCAGAATTGAAAAATATTACTTTTAGATTTTTGTGATCTCATTAGGAATGGAGTGATGGGAAGGAATCGTCATGGTGCGAGTCTAGCGGATTATTCACAACACTATGACCTGACGGACCCATTTAAGACATTGATAATGTCTATATTATATCTATTGAATTATAGCTGGGGAGGTTGTGCATACTCTATTTTAAATCCACTAGTGATTACTCAAAAAACTATACTGAAAATAATCATGACACGTCCGTATACATATCCAACCGAGCAATTATTTGCTGATGCTAAGGTACTTACAGTTCGGCAATTATATGTTAAGTCATGCTTAGTGAAATTTTGGAGTATTGACAAGTGCAGAACGCAACAAAAGATGAACACTCGCTTTGCCTCGCTATTTATTCTTCCTAAAAGAAAAACAACGATAGCGCAGCGCCACTTCACATTTATTGGACCTAAGATATATAACCAAATGGACAACAAAACAAATTATTCAACCGACTTCTTCAAATACAGGGTCGGTGTCGTTAGTTGGATAAGTCTAATGGGTCGTGTTTATATTGAAAATGCCTGCAAAAATATAGCTAGCTAATTATTAAAATTTGGTATGCAAAAATTTGTTTTGTAAATGCTAAATTTGTAAATTCTAAATTTGTAAAATCAAACTTATGTATAATACTACAATGCCCTGACTCGACACGGACTATCTAGTGAGTCGGGGCCAGATCATTGGCACGGGTCTCTACTGATTGAGTCGCCATCCCATTATTGTGATTATTAAATGTGTGAAAGTAATAAATAAATAAATAAAATATTCTCAACGGGAGTTTGTAAAGTAATATTAGCAGGAAATGTTGAGAAATAGTTAAGTAAGGTGCAGAACACTGTTTGTTGATATTTACTTCAATGATGTCTGAAGCGGAGCCGACACAATATTCCATAACAAGCCACGCCGTCCTCTCTCCTCGGTAGCCTCCTTTCTATTCTATTGTGTTTGGGTGATCCAACTGCTGGAGGAATCTGAAAACACAATGGATTCTTTTAATGGGGGCCAGAAAACACATCCTTGCTAAATTAACAGATTTATTTTATAAAATCTACTTTTTCTACGGGTGAAGTACATTTACTACTCAAAACAAATGAAGCATATAAAAAGTATCCGAAATTTTAACTAAACTTCAATTCAGTGCGGAAGGATTAGTTCTCCCTAAATATAATAACAAGTATGGTAAGAGAACAATTCAATACAGTATACCAAAAATTTGTAACATGCTACCAACAAGTATTAAAAAAATAATTTTTTCAAGCTTAAAAGAGAGACACGTGCTGAGAACTTGGTTGCTAGAGCGCGATGTATTATATTGACGGGAGAATTGTATTTTTATTTATATGTATTTTACAATTTTTTTTGCGCTAGAGTATGTATTGTGTACTTTTATTTTTAGCGAACATGTATTTATGCACCTACTGACGAGTTGCAGTAGGCAACTCATAGGACATGTATTGTTTTCTTTATGTGGGTGCACAGAAATAAAAAAAAAATAAAAACAGTGATATTTTATAGTGCATTTTTATTCCAAAGACTTTAACCGAGATATATCACCGCTCTTTATTTTAAACATAATTTTTTTAAATATTTAATGGAAATCAACAATGAATTTAAAATAATATGCCCCAAAATATAAGGAGCTGATAATGAGGCCAATTACAGATTTCACATTTTATACAACGATATATATTATATATCTAGAATTTATATAGAATATATATAGAATCTAGTAAATATTGGAGAAACAAAAATAAAACAAGACGATACAAAACAAATTATATTATAAAATGATCAATCGGTTATTTAGTTGTGTCTTGTTACCAGATGTTACAATAGTCAAACTATTGATTGGGAACAAAATCTGTGTACATTCAATCAATAAATATCTACTCGTACAAATACGCCAACTCCTTGTCTTAAAATGTATCTTATTGCTTAGTAATCAATCATGTACATTATATGTTAAAAATGAGCACTCAGAAATAAAAATTTAATTAAGAAATGGTCTAGGGGGTCTGCTTATAAATCTGTGTCACAATAAAGAGTTAAGTAGCCGATTGTGTCGGCTGACCTAAAAACATTGGATGGAATGGCAAACAAAAAGCTGTAATTACTTCCTGTTTTCTCACACAATAATGCAAGCTTAAAGATTAAATATCTAATTCTTATCAATTGTGGGAATTTTACACCAAATATAAACTAATCACGGCAAAATTTATTATATGAATATATTTTTTAAATTTGTCTTACTATACCTCTTCCAAGCGTTTATTTTACTTTTGACACATGGGCGCCTATAAAGTTCCGTAATTATTGACAGGCAACCATAGACCGAAAAATGCAATACTTCATGTTTTTTTCTTTACGATAGTGAAGCACATATTCTTTAGCTCCGATATTTTATCGATATCGATGTTTATTGAGCCTACTTATGCAACGAGGATTATTCAAGTTGATTTTTTCCATGAAAAAATATAAAATGTGATTTAAATTAAAACCTATTTGTTTTTTTTTCTTTGTTTGTCGCGACACAGAATTTCTCAATTTACATTACGACAATAAAATAGTCCTATGCATATTTGGGTTTTCTGTAGCTCCTGCACCCGATGACAAACTCCAACTAAGGAGTTTATCGGGACTGTATTTAAAATTTCTTTTGTAAAGAAGTTATGTAGGTATTTTCTGTAATATATTTTTTTGAATAAAGACTGTTAAAAAAGAAAAAGTTTTACCACACCGCTTTCGTAATATAAACTCTGCTTTAAACGACTGGGTATGTTTATAAACTACAAAATGTTGAGCAAAAATAAAATATAAATGTGTTAAATTGATTAAAACTTCTTCATAAATAAAGTCGATTTTTATGAGAAATCGATTCGGTAACGCATTAGGACATCCCTAATTGATACATAATCGAGCTGTCAAAAGTAAAATAAACGCTTGGAATTGGATAGTAGCTAAAACGATATTTTTTTAAATATAAAATCACAAATTTACTACGAAAATTTAACTCTTTCCATAATTAGTAATTACATAGTTATTTTTGAATTGTACGTACACAAACATTACTGAAATAAGTAAATCAGATTTGAAAAAAAATAGTATCAGTGATTTTCTGACCTCTCTAAAATACTTTTGGAAACTTTTAGATTCAGAAAAAAAATTTCACTTGAAAGCTTTGCTTGAAACAACACAATAAAAAGCTAGAAATTAGGAATACTTTAAAAGGGATTTGTGAAACGTTCGCCTATTTGATAGTTAATTTGAATAAGAGAGTACGGACCTGATTTCCTTCAGTATGTCCTGCCACTTCTCGAGGCTCTGCTTGCCCATGTAGGACATCTTTTTGATGGCCACGATCTCGCGCGTGAGGCTGCAGCGCGCGTAGTACACGGCCCCGAAGGAGCCATGGCCGATCTCGCGCAGGTCCTGGAAGATCTTGTCCGGGTCATGCTTGTTGAACAGCTCCGCGATCTCGGGGTCCTTCAGGCTCCCCGGCCGGGGGACGGCCGGCATCTTGTGGCCTGCGGACACTGTAACGTTAGTCTACACCGACCACCCGCCAACATATCTTACGAGGATGCGTGATCACATGGCTCACTCTGTTTCTTTATACTAATGTAGCCATGAAAATTAAGTCAGATAAATGTGCGCATCTTGAGGTATTGAAGTCAGACCTCTTGGCAATATCTCTTGCCATAGTCAAATACAACACTTAACTCATATTTTATTGCGAAAAAATGAATTCATGCATTTAAAATCAGTTTCAACCTTTTGTTCGAATTAGATATTGATTAATTTATGCCAATTATGAAATAAAATCATTTTAGACAAATTGTGAAATGATGAAATAGAAATGCGTTTTTTCATCAAGATTTACTTACAAATAAATAATAAAAAATTACATTTATAGAACTGAGAGGGAAATTAAGTAATCTACTAAAAAATTATATAAATAAATCTGTTAAAAAACAGTTTTACTGTACACACAACATTTTTACCAATTTAAAAGAGCTTTAATTCATTCATTGAGAATCGCTTGAAAAATAAGGAAAACTGTAATGAAGATGTTCAATAATAACAGTGATTCATTTAAGTTTTTTATAGTAACAAATTAGGGTAAACGTTTTATTAAATTATGCAGTTTATGAGATAGAAAACGAAAGCGAAAATTAGTGAGAAAAGAACTGCAATGGATTCATGAGAATCTGCTGAGTTCAGAGAAACATTATGAATCACTTGTCACTATCATGATGTTGAATTAACACCGGTTTTGTTATAATAACATGGAAATGAAATACACAACACTCGGTGAAGACTGAGACGATAAGGATTATAATTTATTACACATTATTTCTCCCGTGGGAGTCGTCAAAAATATCGATGTTTATAAATGAATATTACGTACCTTATACTACGGTCCCTTGCAGTGGGTGTCCCTTGTCAATAGTATTTCACTCGGTGGTGATTCTTTGCCATTCTTTGCGGCAAAGTATCTGCAACAATCGGACGGCGATAACAATATAACTCGAGCCACATGCCACATTCAGAAATGTCAATACAAGTCTCGGCAGCCCCTCCCCAGACAAAGGCATTTTCGCAATTATTACCACTAAAACATTATTTCGGCAACCGAAATACAATCAGCGAAAATGGATATTACAAGTTTAAACCATATCCAAAAAGGTTAATTAAATTAATCGAACTTGCCTATCCGAGAAAGAGACCCACCTCAATGCATTCTTACTTTCCTAACCAAAACGGTACACCGAGTGAGGAAAAACTCGGTAATTGGGCGGCGCAAAGTGGGAAATCATAAACTCAAAATAATGTTTTAATTAGCAGACTTTTTTCTATATGTTTATAGTGTTTAGATTAATATAATGACAAAATAGTTGGCACTTACCATCCAAATTTCGCCTCAAAATGGCGATTGCAGATCGTGCGCAATGTTGAGATCTTCTGTTTTCACGACACACAGGGTACACTTTCACATTGTTATAAAACGTACATAAAATCACTAGTTAGGGAACTAATAATATTTCAGTAAAAATGAGAATTATTCAGAGAAAATTGCAAAATAAAAAGTTATCTGGCGTTGACTCGAAAATCTATCATCAGACTTTCCGAGTAAGTGTCATTGATGACCTCTGCCGATAAAATTTCGAACTACGGAAACGTATGGAAAATACGGTGAGATTTTGATATTTTTCACTGGCAGCACTGTCATCTCGTCATCTGTCACAAAACTAAAACAAATCAATTTCTGAAATCAAGTGAAAACGTTAAAATGTCAGATCCACTGTTAAAGAAAATAGGAGCCTCTGATTTTAATCCAGATAAATATGTCAAAGAATTAGCACGTAGTTGCGTAGGGGGACAGGAGTTACAACAACAACGTCAGAAAATACAAGCGGTTTCGGAAGACACTGCAAACTCCCTCAAGAAAAATGTTTACGAAAATTATATGCAGTTTATCGAAACTGCCAAGGAAATTTCACATCTCGAAGCTGAAATGTATCAACTATCTCATCTCCTAACAGATCAACGCAGTTTACTTCAAGCCTTAGCCAGCACATCGATATTAGGGGAATCTAATCTTTCGCATACAATCAACCCCGAAAGAGTAGACACTGAAGCTGATAAAATAGAAGAACAAAGAAATCTGAAACTTAATAGCATCTTCGAAAAGGTAGAGAACTGTATGAGTCTGCTGGACGTGCCAGATAGAATATTACTACATGAAGGAGATATCTTGGAGTTGGATGCCGAGGAGCACACCTCTCTCCAGCGGATGCACGCGTACTTGTTCAGTGATTGCTTGATGCTGACTTCCTGGATCCCTAACAGGAGGGGGCCAATGAGGTACCGATTCCAAGCCGTGTACTCCATCAACAGTATGGCCGTAGTCAACGTCAGGGATCTCGGCAGTGTGAAGCAAGCCTTCAAGCTCCTTGCATTCCCCGACACACGAGAGTATTTCAATGCAACAACCTTACCAGCAAAAAAGACTGGCTGGAAAAGTTTGAAATTGCAAAAAAAACATATCTTTCTAAACAGGAACAAACTGAAGTTTCAAAGAGAGAAAGCACTCATGAGAAACCACTAGGCCGACCCGAGTCATCGGACTCTCCCACCAGCGGATTCGGAGACGAAAGTCCTCAGCGCGAAACTGTGACCATGCCAGACTGGCTGGTAGATGTCGCCGAAGAATTAGACGTCCTAATAGTTGAGAGACATTTTGATAAAGCTTTCAATTTAATGCAGTCTGCCGAAAACAGTTTAAAATTGGAAGAGTTTGTTAATCTTCCGATGACACAAGAGATAATGAGTAAAATCGCCATGAGACACAAGACACTGACTGAAGTTCTCATTAAGGAGCTTCAAGTTACCCCGGACTGGACGCCCCGCGGAGGCCTGAGATCAGCTCGGAAGCCAGTTCGACTTTTGAACAAATTAAAAATGACTACTCAAGCCTGTGATTTGTTTCTCGGTATTTGCAGCCAAACCATGAAGGTCCACGTGAAGAATGTTCAGTTAGAAGGGTCTACAGTGGCGTATGTACAGCAGGTTGGAGAAGTCTTCTTCTGCACAATGACGGATGTTATCGGCGAGTTTATTGCTGGATTCCCCCAAGATAAAATGAGCGCTCTCGTCGTGTGGGCGAGCGCCGAATTAAGAGTCCTAATGAACCAAATGGTGAAACAAATATTTACTCCAAACGCTACACTGAGCTCCGTTGCACAGTGTGTAGTCATTTTAAGAGAGCAGTGCTTGTTGATGAGAGAATTCGGCTTAGATCTTTGCTTTCAGCTAGATGGCTCTTTACGCAATTCCATAATGAAGTCATTAAAAGACTACAAAGACAAAATTGTCGATTCCATGAAAAGTAAACTCATTGAAGATAAATGGACCCCTGTAAATATGAACACAAAAGCCGGAGTTAAAATCTTTCTAGATGAAATGCAAGAGCTAGGTTTGATTCTGGCTAAATACGTCATCAACGACACTTGGATCGATCTATCGAGTAGTACAATATGGTTTGCCAAATCTCTTCTCACGCTGCAGTGCCAAGGACTGAAGATGGTGACAGAAGACATGATGGGGGCTTTAGGAGATAGTGTGCACGGAATATTCAACGGCCGTTTGATGCTGTCTATCGGCAATGACTCAAGCTATGCGCAGAAAAATTTCAAATTCATTTTGGACACATTACTCCCAGTGATTTTGAGAAAATACCAAGAAGAAGTGGGCTATGAAAATGAGAAACTGGTAGCACTGGCGAATAAATACGGAATCAATACTTCGAAAAGTGCAAAGAAGGCTACTAGCAATGTTACCAAATACTCGAGTGATTATCTCTAGTATTAATAAAACACTATCGATATATCTTTATTGTTATTCACTTTAAAAATGTACAAATTAAATAGTTTACTTAACGCTAAGTATTACAAATCACTTAGATCATTAAATTATTTTATTACGATTATAGTTCTATGAGACTAGATGGAATGATACAAAATTATATCTAATATTTTACAAAATTAGTTGCAAATTTTCCTTTATATATTTTATTAATTATTTAATAAATGCATAGAATTACAGGTAACAAAATAAAATAAGTATAGTTATAATCATTTTTATACTTTGTTTAATTTATTAATCCTAAAAGAATACATGGTCAATTATTTCTGGAGGTCTACTAAATGCGCCATCACAACGCCATTTTCTTATGTTGGCAGGGGTTCTAGAAGAGACTCAATAAATGTGTTGCCGTTGATTATTTTAGTTGTCATTATCACAAAGTCTACATTAGAATCTTCTTGTTGCGAATAGGTCCTGAGTGCGGAGATCTCGTTGTAAGTGCACCCCCCGATAAAGAAGACCAGGATGACTTTAGTAGCGTCGTTCAGGGAAGATGTATCGCTTGATATGGAGTTTCGGCGATTTTGTCCGTGGGGGATTACTTGCATTTCTTCTATGGTTGGGCCGGGCAGCAGGCCAAGAACATCTTGCAAACCTAGTGGAAGAAATATCTTTTTTTTAGTAGAGCGCTACAGAAATTCTATAAAAGATGTATTTTGAATTTGGAAAAAAAATGTATCTGTGTCTACAAAAGCCGACAAGAGTTTTATTCAGAAATTTCGAGTCATTACTCGGGTTGTGGTCTAGTGGTCGACAAGAGTTTTATTTAGAAATTTCGAGTCATTACTCGGGTTGTGGTCTAGTGGTAGATTCGAGGACTCCGGATTAGAATCTCTAGGTTCGAATCCCACTCCAGCACAACTTGTTTCCTGCTTTCTAACACAGTTATTTCCGACTATTTGAAAGCAGTCCCAAAACTGAAATATTTGAGTATATCATAAGAACTCAAATGTTTCTTATTAACAAAAAAAAAAAAAAAAACAATTACTCTCTTCAATTCAAGTTTGATGTTTTCTAATATAAGAATGCGATATTTCAACTGGTTAGTCTTTTTACCTGTTGAAATTTCACTAAATTGTTCATTTATAATGCAGAGGCGAAAATATCTTGTCAAAGTTTCTGAAAATCATTAGCATTTTTTCATCTATGCAGAGTATTGAAAAGACAAAATAGCTCTGTTAAGATGGAGAATTCAAAATATTATGGTGTCAGTTGAATACATTGGGAGGTTGTTTAAGTTCGGGTGTTGCATGAAGTGATTCATCACTAGTTAATTAGTAAAATAGTTAACATACCAAACCAGCCCCTGTTCTTGGCTAGGTGCTCAGCTAATCTGAATGTCAGAGGTGTGTATGTGCTGTTTAAATAACTCTTCTCTTTCATTTTTGCATCAGAAGACTCGTCCACTGTTAGCCGCAGAGCCTGGAAAATCACCACAAATGTTAACTTCTAATGTAATGGGAAAAAAGTAAATAAATACTCAAAATGTTTTGGTGATTGTTGTGAAAATTTTTCAGGGAATTTCTGACAGTAAAATGGGAAAATTAAAAAAGTCATAAAACAGTTTTCTAAAGTAATAAGAAAAAATATTTTAACTTAAGCATCTGAAAATGAGTAAAATAATGTAGGAATTAATTTCAATTGATTATTAAAATTGAAAAAAATCATGACTTCAGCATAGCAAGTAAATCAATCAATATTCCTTTATGAACAGAAAATCATGTGTGATATTTATTTTTTTCAATAATTTGTATTAAAAAGCAGAATTTCAACAGGAACAGGTTAGGTTAGGTCCCAGCGCTTCTGAGGTATATTTATACGAAATCGGCGTTATATAAATTATCCATAATGATAATAGTATATGTTTATGTTACTAGTACTATAACAGGTCATTCTAGAGACAATATCTAGACCAATAATGTCCATTTCAACTCTACATTTAAGTACCTAGCGTTATCTCATTTGATTGCAATTCTAAATGTACTCTTATACTCGTACAAGTAATAAATTAATATTATTGATAAATACAACATTATTATACCTTTCTTAAAACTGTATATTGTCTGCTTCCGGATTGGGGTTTTAATATATTAGTTTTCTCCAAATTGCAGAGCCCCAACCACGTGTTGAGTCCGTAAACCTGAACCAACTCCCTCTTGTAGTACTCGAGAATCTTAGGCTTAAGTCCCGATCCAGTTACACACTGCAGACAGATGAGCCTCATGACTTTGGTTAGAGGAGCTTTCTGTGCGATAAGATCTTCAATATAAGTGTTCACTTTTTCTGTGTCGACACAGTTCAGGAAGTCTTCTTCGCATTGCAGGCTGTCGTGGAAGTCAAAACTATCGGTAACCTAAAAAGTCAGTGAGTAGTTACATACAAATTTTGATTAGTATAATATTAGTAAAATGTTTGACCACATAGTTAATGCTTTGAATATCAATAATATATATTTTTTTTAAAACTCGTTAAATATGATTTGTTCCAAAGAGCTACTCCACAAGCTGTAAAATCAAAATCAAAAAAATAATAAAAATTTTTTTGATGGAAAAAGAGAAGTGTGTCAAATTCTTGCGACAAAAAAAAGATAACATGCCACATCAGAAGTAGATAGTATTCAGCGTCTAATGCGCACTTTGTACGGAATAGAAAACTGTACAGTCTGTCAAAAGACACGCTAAATTTGTGTATTTTTTAAGGGCGATCGTAAGTTATGTATGTTTGCGCGTATGAAATTGTATATATAGCTAATAATGTAAGTATTTTATTAATTTTTTACATTTTTAAAAGCATACAATATACCAATATCTACTAAAACGTTTGTTTAAAAAACATTAATGTCAGGTTAGCCAAACGTCGTGTCGGCCATTCAATATTCCATACGGTTTTTTTAAAAAGAAATATTCCAGAATGAAGCTCGACCAGAATATCCAGAACATAATTTTGCAGAAGTTGTGTCCATAATTAAAATTTAAAAAAATAACAAAGCCCCTAGGGAGGATACAATACACAATGAGCTTATCAGTCTTACACTTCATAATAAATGGAAGTAGAAGAACATTAGATACAATTTTTTTATACATACCTCTTTGATATATTCAGCAATTGCAGTGTGCGTTGCAAGTGACTGCTTATTGGCTAACATATTGGGCAACCGGGAGACGAACTGTTTGATTTCCTGTACCGACTTCTTGTCATGTCTTTCCCCCAGCTGATCTTGTATTAGTTTAGCTTTACGCGAGAGAGCCGGCCCAACCTGAAACCAGAAATAACAATAAAAATATATTCATTTTTGTTTCAAAGTTGATGAAAAAACACTCGTATTCCTAGGCATCACATTTCCTTTTTTACAAAATCATTCACTGCCCAGGAGCTCAATCACAGATAACTATCGACGTAGTTAAAAACGTGCTAACCACGTGCTAACGCTAACCATTTAACCGATCACAATGAACATACGTTCATACTACGTTCATATCATAGATGATAATAAATATCGCGGCTAAACGTCAAACGTCAAATCAAGAAAGTCAACGCGCGTGTCGGATTGTTTATAATGTCGACTGCTTTTCTCAGTATTTGGCTTGCCGAACGCCGGCTAAATGCAATACGACACTCGAGAAAGATTGAAAGAAGATATGTGCGAAGAAGATATATCTCGGGAAATGGCTCGCGACTTGATGCGCTCGTTTAATAATCCCGATTGAAAAATTTTAGCGCGTGTTCCATTGTGATCGCGAAAACGTTAAACATCCATGGTAAGAAATCGTTATCACGTCGCTTATTACCGCGTCGATAGTGATCTGTGATCGAGCTACAGGCTGCAAGACTATTATCATCATTACATACACACATTTACTCCACATTCATACATCTTCTCATGCATGCATCTGACTTTTTACATGACCAATTTCAAGTATTTGTTGTACTTGATCATGCCATGTTTTTCTTGGCCTTTCTTGACTTCACTCGCATCAAATTATTTAAGTTATGGTAGTAAATCTTTCAAATGGTCGGCTTACAGCTGTGAAATTTTTATCTCTGAGTTCAGCAAACAGCTCTTCGCCTGAATTTAAGATGATTCTTTTCTTCTCCGCTGCTGATGCGCCAGAGTTTTGTTCATCGGGATTTAAAAATTTCATGGCGGGGAATTGAGCTGTTGTGCTTTTTATTCCAAACAGCTCATCTGTAATTAAAATAATTGATAATTTATAATAATCCTGAAGGTGTATGCCCAATCCCCACATAACTTTTCATAACTTTTGCTTATAGTTATCCCCTCCTAAATTTTTCTTGAAATTGTCAATTAACGAACCCCTAGTTTTATATAAATTTTCTCCTTAATTTTAACTTTAACAAATAAAATCATTTGATATTTTTTTCTAAATATGGAAACTTTACTGGTCCATCAACTTATTTTGACTATTATTACATGTGTAATTATTAAATGTACTGTTTCTTTCCTAAATAAATGAAAATAAAATAAAAATAAAATAATAGTTGAATTTTTTCCCTTGCAAGAAGTTATCCAAATTTCGAAAAAAATTTTAATCTGTTGGGGTAAGGTCCGGAGAGTACGGTGGATGTCTTAGACATTCCAATTGAAGCTCTTTTAATTTGGTAGCCGTCTGTTGTGCAGTGTGTGGTCTAGCGTTATCATGAAGCAGCAGTGGCCTAGAGCGATTAACCAGCCTCGGTTGTTTAGCAGCTAGCTTTTCCATCATGGTTTGCAGTTGCTGACAATAGAAATCTGCCGTAATCGTCTGGCCAGATTTAAGAAAGCTGTAGTGAACGACACCAGCACTAGTCCACCAAACGCTCACAAGTAACTTTTTTGGAGTCAATTTTCGCTTGGGGCATGGTTTGGCTGGTTCGGCAGGTTTCAGCCATTGCGACAAGCGCTTCCGATTATTATACAGGATCCACTTTTCATCACAGGTAATGATTCAATTCAAAATCCCTTCATTATTGTGCCGGTTGAGTAATGCAACGCAGCAGTCAACGCGCGTTTGTTGATTTGCTTCACTCAATTCGTGAGGTACCCACCTTTTCAAACTTTTTCACCTTCCCAATTTGCTTCAAGTGGATTAAAACATCTTATGTTAAAATCAAAAACCGATTTTTTTGGTTCTACATGATTTTATTATCAAGTTAGTGACCATTGTTTCGCCCTTGTAGGGCATTATCAAACTGTGGCGTTGAAACATTTACATTCTTATTTTTTATACAATATTGGCTTATTAGTTACAGTTTTTAAGAATAGGGAGAGGAACATCTGTGGATTTTTACAAAATTCCTGATTTCAGTTGGTCTTTAATCTCTTTTTGGGTGACTAGTGAGTAGGTAAAGCAATAAAATTCACCCAAAAAAGAGATTAAAGACCAACTGAAATCAGGAATTTCGTAAAAATCCACAGATGTTCCTCTCCCTATTCTTAAAAACTGTAACTAATAAGCCAATATTGTATAAAATAAGAATGTAAATGTTTCAACGCCACAGTTTGATAATGCCCTTACAAGGCGAAACAATTGTCACTAACTTGATAATAAAATCACGTAGAACCAAAAAAATCGGTTTTTGATTTTAACATAAGATATCATGGAGTTCTACAAAATATATGCCATATCAATCAATCAATGGATTAAAACAGTTTTATCACTAACACCGCAGCCTGCAGCTAACTCGGACGTGGTTTGCGATGGATCCGCTTCCACAATAGCCTTCAATTCTTTATTATCAACTTTGGTCTCCGGCCGTCCACGGGGCTTGTTCTGCAGGTCGAAATTTCCAGAACGAAAACGTTGGAACCAAAAACGCACTGTGTTTTCTTTTGCGGCATTGTCGCCATACACATCATTAATCTTTCGAGCCGTTTCTGCAGCACTGGTGCCACGGTGGAACTCGTACTCGTAAATAACGCGATATATCAAGTTTTCCATTTTGTAAACTGAGTGACGCAAAGAAAAAAAACAATTGAGGAAAAACAAAAAGAATTATAATTTTCGAAACACAAATACTTGAGTAAATAGCTGTATAAATTTAAATTTGGAATTCCTAACCAAAGAGAGAAGATATTTGAGATCAAAGTTGCCAGTACGGCAAAACCCCAATTTCATATGTAAGGACCTAATATTACTAACTACTACTCTCTCTTCTGCACCCATTGGCACTGCATTGGTACACCAAAATATAAAATAAAAGTATAAATACCTATCAATCCTTCATACGTCAACTGCGTAGACAACACACTGGTCAGATCTATGGACCTATCCAGCAGAAGGAGAACGTCCACGCTGCCCTGCGAGGGCCCCTTAGGCCCAGCGGCCTGCTCCTCCTTGGCCAGGCGGCACATCAGCTCCCAGACCTGCTTGGCGCACTGACCCTTGCCGAGAACCTTGGGATTGTTCCATATAGCTGCTGGATGCGACGGATCGCAAGCGCCGATTGGTACAGGCACGTGGAGTCTCCCTCCAATTGGAAATCTCTGTAATTGAAATTGATGCTTCATTTTTTTTTAATCCTTTACAATGTGTGGTAAAATGTTTAGTTGGGAGCGGTGATGTAACAGCGCCAATCAACAGCACTAGAAACAGTACTAGAAACCTCAATCTTTTAATGAAATTATGTGCAAAAAATTTTGTTTTATCATCTGTTGGATTATTTTATACTCAGGAGATAACTTAGTAAATTGAATTCAATGTAGAGGATGTTTTCGCACCGCCACAGATGTGTTAAGAACATTTGAGTTTTTATGATATACTTACCCAAAAAATTCAATTTCGGCGCTACTTTAAAATAGTCAGAAATAACTGTTACAGAAAGTAAGAACCAAATTAGGGTGAAGCGGGATTAGAACCTACAGATTATCTCTCAGGGAGCTCTGGCTTCAAATTATAGAATACCAGATGTAAATATTTGCTAAATATCTCCAGTTACAAACTGTGAAACACTGCATTTGGGAATAATAAAGATTTACAATATATACCTATATTTTATTACTTCTTTTGATAATAACTTCATTTTGAAATGCGTTCTTTTTTCGGTTCAGCGATATAATTAATACCTACCTGAAGTCATTTTGAAGCTCGAGCGACAAGAGATCACTATCAAATGGATACACGTCACATTTTAACTCTTCTATGGTTGTTAAACTTCCAAAAACCCTTCTGTTTGTCAAATGTTTCTCACACAAATCACTTTTCCTCGGCACAAAAAACAAATGAAACTCCTTTTTCGGGCCAGCGTGGGAGTTCGAGGCGCCGAATATGTTGTCAGCCACAATATCGACGAGACTTATCTTCGGCCGAGTGATAAATATAATATGTTTGACATTGGCTGGCGGAGTAACCCCGGGTTTTAATGGAAACATGTCCACGACATCATGTTCGCGTAGGAGAGAATACTGAGCCACTAAACCAACTGGTCCGGCAAGCCATTCGTCCCAAATCATAGCCTGAAAGTAACGAAACAAGATAATATTTCAAAAGTAAATGGCAATTTTTATTGAAACAACACCTACTTTTGGGCCTTCGCATCCTTGCAGAAGATTCAGAAATTCTTTTCTGCACGTTTCTTGAAGAAGAGCGACATTTAAACGTCCTCCTGATAAATGGGAAGTCATTTTTAATGTTTAAGTATTTAGTTTTTCACGAACTTTTAATGACAGATGACAGTTCTCAATAACTTTTTGACAGTAATGGAGTAATGACAAAAAGCATAGATTCATACAAAATTGCGTTCATGTAAGTTATGGGAACGTTGAGAATCAAAAGTTTTGGAATCAAGTTAGTACCGAACAGTCAGTCAATTGACCAAAGTAAAAGGATTCCTATGTTTGACTGACATTTATTTCTAGAATTAGTCATTATATTATCACATAAAATTAATGAACGTAGTACAATAGGGGTTATGCATTTTTTTTATAGTACGCGCCAATCTTAAATGAAGAGTACAGTCAAACGTTTCTGCTCAGACTCATATTTGCGACGATAACGCACGATGTTGATTGGCGCGTACAATATTAAGCGAATGAATGGAGTAAAAATAAAGCCTTAAATAAAATAATAATAAATGCAACACAGTGTACAAAAATACCTACCATCGGTGAAATTTTAGTTTTAATTGGTTTTTGTATCACTTGATTCACTAAAATTTTACCAAATCTACTCGATCAATAATAATAAATCCTCTTTTTCCACGAAATACGATTAAAAATAACAGAAAAGAGATACAAATGATTTCTCTAAAAACTGTGGTTCAAAATTTAAAAGTCACATTTAAAATTAGACGACGCCGACGGCACCGCATACATTTTTACGCCGTCAATTTATATGATATTCAAATATTTTGTTATTGGCAGGTAATGCCCCTGTCCTTATGGTTGACTTTCCTTTGATAAATGTTAGCATCACACATCTCACTTTATTTTCCCTCGAAATTATTATAATTATTGCTCAATCTTTGGTAAGAATGCATTAAAAAAAATACTTAAGTACCTACTTCCCAAAATTTTAAAAAAGCATGGTAAAATTTTGTTTATTTATTTCACCTGTACAATTTTTTTATTTTTTTTAATGAGTACCTCGTTGGGCAAAACCAGTGTTATCGTAGGTATTCATTTACAAGAGAATATTTCAAATTGAGTGTAGATTAATAATACATAATGTAAGAAAAAAATAAAAGTCAATTTGTATTACAAAATTTACATTTGAATGTAAACTCTAAGTTTTAGAATAAAAAATAACTAAAATAAAAACAGGGGGTAACCAATTTTACCGCGTAGCACTAAATACCTCAGGATTGCCTAACTACAGGCGCATAAATAAAAATATTAATATTAAATATTAAATATTTATGGAAAACTACAAAGTGAGTGCTACAAAACATTGAGTTAAACAAAAGTTGTTTAATTTCAAAAAAATATTAATTGTCTTTACAAAATTAAATTCAAATTATTTTGGTTATTGGTTTATAATATGATGTAACTACCTCATTTATCTTGTTGATAAATATAATTGTTCTCACAGTAATATGGTGCATAGGGTATTGTATAGAATTAGATTATTTCCAAACATTTCAGAAAAAACTAAAAACTCACCGTTCACATGTCTACTTTCATTGTGATGTTATTTATTTCTCCGCAACTGCCTCCGATGACGAGAAAACCTTGAGGACCATTGATAGACATTACCTTGTAGTATTCCGATCAACACTAGAAGAGTGTTCAGCATTCTAGTGTGACTTTTGTTAATTACCCAACACATATCGCCGCGCACTCATGTTTCTTACCAACTCAAATAATAATTTTGTTTAAAAAACTGTACAGTCTGTCAAAAGACACGCTAAATATGCATATTTTTAAAGGGCTATCCTAAGTTATTATCGTATTTTTAAACTCAGGAAATTGTTAATATAGATAATAATGTAAATATGTTCTTTGTTTTTTACGTTTTTAAAAGCATTCAATATATCAATATCTATAATACTTAAACGTTTACATTAAAAAAAACGTTAATTGTCAGGTCAGCCAAAAGTCACACCGACCATTCAATATTCCATCCAGTTTTCGCTTTATACAGGACAGTTTCCAGACTGATATCGAGTGATACATGCTTGCTTTATCATTAGATTCCATAATCTTAGGTAGGTACAGTAAAGTTTGTCTGGTAATAAATTATTACAATAATTGTGATTATTGTTACCGTATGAAAAAGTGTATTTGTATCGGAGAATGTTTTCATAGCTAAGTCGTAAACAACAAACTCGAGCTGTGGAATCAATGCACTTGTATTTAAAGAGAAAAAGTATTCACTGAGTAATCGATTATTATCAGTTCCGAGAAGGAATACAATCATTGATTTATTAATACACTAAGATTTGAAACTGAACCCAAAAAAATTAATGACACTTCAACTCCGCCCAAAACCTCCAACTCCGCCAGACGTGTATTCAGTATTTCTTTAACCGCTACGTTCAGAAAACATTCCGAAAATGCCTTCCTGTGTAGTGAAACCGTGTAAAAACCGTACGGATAAAATTAACAAAAAAGATGGTGTAACTTTCCACATGTAAGTGTTTATTTATATTTGTTTACATAGCCTAAAATAATTATTATTCAAAGAAAGTTTTCTTCTTATATAATAGCCAACATCCCGACCACAAGAAAAAAAAGTCATTTTAGATGCATGGTAAAATTCATGAACGCTCCTCGTAAGGAACGGGTTAGTATTGTATACTGTTAATGTAACCATATACATAGCCCATACCTTTTGCGGGTGTGTGGGCGGATGCTTGGCGGCAGTCGAAGGCTCTGATAGGTCAACCCGTGTATGAGGTGCGGAAATCTTCGTGTCATTACTTTTATAAATAATTTCCTCTGCAAGGCAGATCTAAGTGTATTATAAATCAACGGATACAATTAATTGAATTAATAATATGAGAATTTTAAATGAAAAGTACATTTTTAAGGTGCTTTTATAAATGCCTTGTCATCGTAATGTTAATTTCTGGACTGTTCAGGGATCTTAGTACCCAAAAACTAAATTAAAATAATTGAAAAAACATATAAAATTAGTATTGTTAGTTGGATTAACAAAATGGGTGATGTTTTTGTTGAAAATGCCTGCAGAAATATAGTTTTGTAATTTTCTAAATTTTGTTTTTTTTTTTTTCTTCTTTTCCTCTGAATGCCAAGGATTATTTCTCATCATGTAGATGTTCTGTAGTGTCCGCCTCGTAGCATAGTGGGAGCGCATTTGGCTACCGTGCACGAGGTCGCGGGTTCGATTCCCGTACCCCTACATGAAATGAAATATTTATTTACATGTGCTTTCATATTAATATTTTATGTGTGATACCTTGGACTGGTCCTGGAGCGTAAGACTGATCATCTTACCTTCATGTAATAAAAAAAAAGATCAAGATACACTGCACTTGGTGTACCAATGCAGTGCCCTATGCACCATTTGGGTGCTGATAAGGAAAATTAGAAATGCTGAACTGAAGATGCCCTGACTCGACACGGATTATCTAGTTTAGCCGGGCCAGATCATTGTCATGGATCACTACTGAGCGAGTCGCCATCTTTCTATATACTTAATTAATTGTAATTTTAAACGAAAATAAATGTGAAATGTTAAAAAAAAAAATTAAAAAAATATGTATTGTTTAAGGTCAAGTTAAAAGTAATATAAAGTTTATATGTATGAAGCTCGGATTATAACATCGAATATAAAATATAGTTTATAATCACTGCATTTATTTACTATAATATACTCGTATATTGGTTGGTTGAAATACCGTTATCTACCGACACATATTATCCTTATCAATATAATAACTTGTCGGAATACATACATGATATATACAATATACAATATATTATACGAAAATCGTAATTACATAGTATGGTATCAGACGTATTACGTCTGATACGCTTCATCAAATACAAGCTTTAATAAATATGATTATACAGGGTGTAACAAAACTCGATGTACAAGCAGGAAACCAGTGAATCTACACCATATTTGGAGTCGATTTTGTGGAGTAAAATTTTTTGATTTGACCTTTAGTTTTGGAGAAAATTGAGTACGAAGTAGATTTTTTTTTGCATAATATTTTATCAAATATCATGTATTTAGTCAAATTAATACTATATCCTAAATTAATAAAGAAAACATAAATTAAAAAACGCGTTTTGATAAGAATTTGAGCAATTTGACTTAATCTGCCGTACTTACGAAAACTTTTGTGAGAAAAAAAAAGTTTTTTTTCAAGCTCAGATTAAAAAGTTATATTACTCAATCGTCTCCAAATACGATGTAGATTCACCAGTTTTCGGGTTGTACTACAGTTTTGTTACACTCTGAATAATATGTTATATGTGTTGTATACTAAAAGCTGTTTATTTTGGGGGAAATGTTGATAATTAGCTATAATATACTTACCTAATGGAAAATAAAACGAACGAATTTACGATAGGTAGGTACACACAAAATGTATCTATTTGATCACTGGGCGTTTTTGACAGTTTTAAGCCAAAATGGCATAATTAAATAACCATCGTAAGTATCATATCAAGTTTTTCAAAATTTATGCTGAAATAGCATAAATTTACACAATTTCAATGATTAGAAGAAAAGAAAGAGTTTGATTTTTCATTAAAATAATCATTCAAAGTTTATATTAATAATTACATACTTATATTATTTTTCTGTCTGCCTATAAAATAAATTTCGAATTTTCTTCTAGTGTTCTAATAATTCTTCTCCCCAAATAATTGACTTGAAATAGATTGAAAATGTCCGCCGTGGCATAGTGGTAGCGCATTTGGCTACCGTGCATGAGGTCGCGGGCTCGATTCCCGTCAACTTAAAATACTTATTTACATGTGATTTTCATATAAATATTTCATGTGTGATACCTTGGACTGGTACTGAAGCGTATGACTGATCATCGTACCTTCATGTAGTAAAATGACCAAGATACACTGCACTTGGTGTACCGATGCAGTGCCCTATGCGTCATTGGGTGCGGAAAAGGGGAAGTAGCAGAAGTAATAGATTGAAAATGTAAGCAACGGGTTACGAAGACGGACAATAATGTACATTGATAAAAATGTAAAATATTACTACCTACAAGCATCAAAATGATTTGTTGTTTAGTCCACGAAAATGTAAGTTTACAATAATTTTACAATGTACAGGGTAATATAGAGTAAATAATACATTAATTTATCAGCGTCTTTTTCTAGATTGCAAAGTTTACCAAACGCAAAGTAGCTATAAAACGAAATAGTTCTCATTTCACTGCTGTTTTTCTCTATTTTCTTTTCCCGAAAAGTTGCGATTCGCCACTTATGCCCTTTTAGCTAGTAACATAGTCTAACAGGTTACCGGTTGCCTATCGCATCAGTTGACCAGGCGTTCCCGCGCAAGGCGGGTGCTACGCATAATCACACAAACCACAAATGGCGTCATTGATTTTCAACACAAACCGTTTGTAATTTGACAGAAAGCACAACAACCCGACAAAAGCGCGAAAACACAACGTGTAAATGGATTTATTTCAAGTGCGAATTGATTAAGTACTGAATTTGTATTTGTGGCGATCGATAAAATTGTCAAATCGGAAAATCCGACATGGCGTCTCAACAAGCTGGTGAGTTTTTCACATTTTCAAACCCGTTTTTCTCCGTTATTTAGGGATGTCAAAAGGTGTGGCGGGCGCGCAAATGCGAATCGTTAAAAACATTTCTCGTTATTCGTTTATTCAGGGGTCTAGTTTAATTATTCTGGCTCGCATTGCGCCCTGATAATTTGACATTTTGGATAACATCTGTTTTCATGTGGGCGATTGATTACACTCTTAATCCTTCGTAGGAGGCTAGTTGTAAAAATACGTTTGTTTATCAGGAATCACGCACACAAATACGACACAGCTCTGTTTTATTGTAGCGCCTTGTAACATTATTATCGTACTATTATTAATTTTATTTATTATAGCTTGTTTTTAAATGACTTTGCACGAAAATAATGCAGCATGGTTGGATTGAAAATATTATAAGGGGTTTACTTTTATTAAAATACAGCTTTATATTTTAAATAACAATGTTACAACATAGTAGTACAACACAGCCCCGTATTACCAATACAGACAAATTAGGCAGCAGTCTAGGGCTCCGAACTTTTTTTAGTCCAAAAAAAGTGAAAAACAAGATGTAAAAAAAAGAAATTATCAAGGAGGTTGTACTATGATAAAAATTATGGTAGGGGGTAGTGTCCGACCGAAAGTGTACTTTCACTTTCGGCCGAAAGCCGTAGCCGAATTTCGGCAAAATTCTACTTTCGGCAGAAAGCCGAAAGCCGAAGCCGAAAGCCGAAACCGAAAGCCGTAGCCGAAAGTATGTATATTATTTAAGTGCCTAGTTAGTTATGCATTATTTAGTTAGAAGGATATGCAAGTAACAATAAAAGGTGTTTACAATTCTGGGAACTTTTTTATTTAATGCAAAACTATATGCAATTTTTTTTTTAATTACTAATAGGTACAATTATTAATAATTAAAAATCAAACAAATTAAAAAACTTAAAAAACTTTTCATGTTTCTTTCATCGCCTAATTAAGTTAAACAAATGCAACAAAAATACTTTATATAAGAAATTAAATGAAATGAAAATAAAACAATTACAAAAAACGGTAATAAAAAAAACTTTTCATGTTTAAGTCAACGCCCAATTAGTTATACAGGGCGTAAACGACCGTCAAGTCAGTCAATCTTCTTATTTTAAAAACTACATATGTTCTCCATATGTTGTGTATGTGTAGTACACGAATATGAAAGAATTTTTCAATTTATTTAAGATTTTTTAAACTTTTATTCGTCTAAAATGTACGGGGTCAAAAAAAATTCTCAACCAAAATGAAAAGTTCTTTCATATTCTTGTTCTATACAAAATATGGAGTATGTGATTTCATTAAAAACGGATCGACTCGACTCGAAATTCGACAGTCACTTACAATAATCGTTTAAAATTATTAATAATAAAATTTCAATCAAAAGTGTTACAAATAATGCAATCGCGTCGCGGCGTTCGCGTCGCGTCGCGTTGCGTGCGCGCGGGTGGTCGGTTTGTTTGCCTAACAACTTTCGGTTGGGCCGAAAGTGACCACTACTTTCGGCCGAAACCGTAAGTTTGCCGAATGTGGCAAATATTGGCCGAAAGGCCGAAAGCCGAAAGCCGAAACCGAATATTCGGTCGGACACTAGTAGGGGGCCATGAAATTGACCGCAAAATGTATTTATTTTACACGAAATAGGTACACAAATAAAAAAAATTAATAATAGAAAAACAGAATTTATCGTTAGACGGAGGTGTTTAGATTCTGATTAGACCAATGCAGTGGCCTATGCGCCATTGGGTATGGATAAGGGAAAGTAGTAGTATTCATTTATGTAGTGTTTAATTTATATGATTATGTTTAAATACTAGGTAATATAACCTGTGCAGTGTGCATGTGCAGTGCATAATGGAGTTCTGGTACCAACCCTTATGTATGGAAGCGAAGCATGGAGTTGGAAAAATAAGGATGAAAGTAGATTGAGTGCAGTTGAAATGCGATCTGTCAGGCGAATGTGTGGTAAGACTATGTATGATAGGTGCACTAATGTTGAAATTAGAGCAGAATGCAAGGCTGAGATAAGCATCATCGACAAAATTAAGAAAGGTCTTTTACGTTGGTTCGGTCATGTAGAGCGAATGGATGATGAAAGAACGGCAAAAAAAATATATGACGCGACTGTGCCAGGATGTAGAAGTCGAGGAAGGCCGAGAAAGACATGGCATGATCAAATAAAACAAGTGCTTGAAAGTGGGCATGTAAGAAGTCGGAATAATCGACGTGCGTGCATTAGAAGATTTATGAATGTGGAGGAAGCAAGAGAAGTATGCCAGGACAGAGTAGTGTGGCGTTATATCCTATCTGCCTACACCTTCGAGGAAATGGCGTGATGGTTAGTTAGTTAGTTAATATAACCTTGATTGCCGATTCAATAACCAATTAAAATTATTAATTAAATTCAATTACGTCGGTTGAGGTACAATTTCCAAGAATTCTTAACTGTCTGAACTTCGGAGATAGAATTAAATAAATGATTGTTTTTGACACCAATGAAATTGGAATAAAATATGAGTTAGGAAAACACAGCGGTTTTTAATTGGTCCGATTAATTACAGCTTTTAACCAAGGAAAAACTTTTAGGCTTTGCGGATATTCATTATAAACTAGCAGATAACAGACTGTTAAATGCTAGCCCTGCGGGGCTTTTCGGCGCTTCCGCGCCTCGATTTTTGGTTGTTCCACCTTTAGTTGATTGGCTAAGGCCCTTTCTTATCACCTCCGTTTAGAACCCTGATTATCGTAAATGTCCTACTAAATCGCAGTTAAGTTTGAGAATGCATTTCATCACCTCTGATTATCACAAAAATTTTGTAAAATCCCATTTAAAACGCCGCTGAACTTAGTCAGAGGTTTGTTCCCCTTTTATGTTTGTAACAGTTATGACATCTCGACTCAAAATTTTAATGCATTGAAAAACAGTCAAAATGGAAATAATATGATGATAATCCAATATTTTATGTTGTTTTGGATATCACAGTATCAAAATTATAAAAACTCGATTATAAGTAAAATAACGAAATGTCTTAAAAAAAAATTGCCGGGTTGGATTTTAACAGTATTTGATAAGTAGTCCGGTAAAATTAGTTTTTTCTATCCCACCCTCCTTGTAAAACGTATTTAAAAATGGCGTCGTGTTTGATCGTTTGACAACTCAACTCAAATTTTTATTGGGTTGAAAATTGCTTAAAATGGAAATGTTATAATGTTAATCCAATTTTTTATTTTGTATTGGATTGGTATCATATTAAAAAAACATAATAAAACTCGATTCTAGCTTGCAAAAGGAAACATATTGAAAGCATTGACAACACCGCTGCACTGTTGCCGGACGAAAGTGCTGACCAGCTAATCGGAGGATAGCTTTATCATTATTTCTGGGTTTAATTGGGTTCGTTGTAAATATCGTTTAAATCTGGTAGCAAATTACAACCGACATTTAGTTATCCGAGTTTTAAACGGAGGTGATGAAATACCTCCTAAAAGTCCCAACCATTGATTAATTAATACATGTATTAATTGCAATATGGCATGATTGTAAGTAGGTACTCTTAAGAACCGATGGAGATTATTTTTTTCCGCAGACAACACTGAGATTTATTTTTTCGGCAGGCATCACTGATGTACACTACTATCATTTTTACGCTAATAATATTATAGATTTTACCATAGTAACGGTTTGGAACTGTTTTCAAAATTGATCATCGTCATTAATATCTCAACTAGATGAGAAGTTAGGAAATTAATATTTATTTATTTATTTACGGAAAAATCCATTTTAAAATACAGAGTTAAGCATAAAAGGGATAACAAGCAGTAAAATAAGTGACAGAACATTAAATTAGTGAAGCTAAGACAGTGAGAATAAATGTGAACACACTCAAGACAGGATCGGGTCTACTTCAGTGAATGTTTAAATGTAGATAGACTTACACCGAGTCCAGATCCCGTCTTGAGTTTACAATACGACACAATCGAGACAATGGGGCATGAAAACCATAGTTAGTTTTGAGGTGACTAAGGAACAGCACGTCATTATTTCTCAGCCTACGGACTGGAATACAGAAAGTCACTTGAGTCATCAAAGATGGTGCATCTATAATGCCATTTAGCAATTTAAATATGAAAATGGAATCAATGTTAGATCTACATATGGGTGTACACAGGCTTTTACAGGGCTTTTACCAGTCATTGGCTAGGTTGATGTACTGGATGCACAACAACATTCCCTATTCCGCCTAGTATTTGATATCCATATCAATCTTCCAATTATCAGAACTTGTTTATATATATATATGGAACGAGTCTTCACATGCTAGAAATTGGGTGGAGAGGGTTTGTAAAACTGCCACAGCGTCTACAAAAATGCATCTACCGAAATGGCAATTATGTAGAAAAATAAATCATTTTCCAACCTTTAAAAAGATGTGATTATTATTGAAAAAAAAATGGTTCTCTGTTTATTTAAAAAAAATTAGGGATCTTCTTACTTTTGGGATTATTCTCGTATCAGTAAAGTTTTCCTTGAATACAATAAACCAGCTTTTCTTCAATATTTCGATAAGCTCCTCCGCCTTCTTCTACATTATAAAACACTTTGCAAGTAAGTTGTAAGGTTAAGTGCTGTTTCCCAGGATTACTTGGGAAATAAATTCCCGTAAAGGTTATCCCTTAATATGACTATTTTTTTATTCAAGGAGAGGATGGAATTTTATCGCATTTGGTAGCTATCATATCCCGCAGAATGCGTTAAATTTAACAGGTTTTTACGTTTGAAGAATAACTTGTAATATCATTTAGTATTAATTCTAAGATGTGTAAAAAGGTGTAATTTGTAACCGTTCCTTAGTGTAGGTTTAGTTTTAAGAATATTTTATGATTTCTTGCATTTATTTCGTTTTATTCAAATTAAAGTTCGAAGATCGAATAGGGTCTAATAGACATCGCACGGAGAAAGCGATATAAATAAATAATATCTAGTGAACAGCAAATAATTCATTTAAAAAATAAAACTTCGATATTATAAGAAAAAGTCTCAAAAAAAAAATGTTGCTTCTTAAGTATAAGTTGTTATATTTGTAATTTATAAAAAAACTACTGTATCTACGAATAAATAACTAAATGTTTTAAAACATTTTATGTTTAAACCGAGCCTTAGGCATTGAACTCATAAAAAAAGTCCAAGTACCTTGTTTTAAGGGCCTTTATTTTCTAACTTAAAGTTTTTAGTTTTTAAACTGACAAAATAGCTGTATTTTTAATGATGGCAAACAACTCTGTAATATGGATAGATTATACCATATTTTTTATTATTACAAAGGACTTGTTCTCGATTACTCTTCAATTTAAAATTAAGAGAGAGTTTTACAGTCTTCGGGACACACTTTGTCTGAGTTTTACAAAAAAGGTGAAAATTCTGAGGTTTTCCCAAAAGACCGGAACATTTGTAATACAAGTACTAAAGAAAAAATCGGTGTTTTGTAAGTGGTATATAAAAAGCATTGTAATAATTATTCTAAAGGTCACAAAAACCCTTGAATTTTTTTTCAAAGGCTTACCGCCTGTATATCTTAAACAAACAATTTAGCCGAACATAATTTTTAAATAGTAAAAAAAATTCTGTCGTAAAATTCACACCAACCTTTGTAAAAAATAATTTAAGATATGTTTTTTAACAAAAATTAATGTTAAGGTCTTGTGTTAAGGAATTGTTTTGTTTATCTTGTGATGTACGGGATGTTGGTTAAGATATAGTAAGGCTTTCAGCCGTCGTTATTATTATGATGTAGTACAATACTTTGTAAGTGAAGTGAAATTTGACGGTATTTAATTTACGGGCAATAAGAACTTTTTTTAATAGACTGTAAGACCATTTATTACGGCCATTCTCAATTTGAAAAGAGATTTATTAAATTCAACGTTGTCAGATCATAAAAATGATTTTATTATTTATTATTTTGGTATTTTAGATATCAAAATCACCCTACGTCAATGTCAAATAACTGTTGTTAGATTAAAACGTCAAAATTTGGCTTAGATAAGGTTTTATTCGTTATTAATATTTGTTACATTTTATGTTTTGTAAAGTGACTATAAAAAAACCGTTTTTGGATTCCACGTTTTTGACGTGATAACGTCTAATAAATCGACGAACGCCGGCTGCACACACGAAAAAGCATGACTCATTGTCACGTTCCGCCTGAGCCGAGTGTGCAAGCGAGAGCGCGGAACAAGCGATAGAGAGGCACGATCGGCCTAAGCGTTCGGTTTGTGACGCATCTATCTCTCTTCCACTCCATCGGCCGATGCGTTCCGAGTAGAAGGGAGACAGCAGCAGCACATAAGCTACAAAGTGAAAGTGAAATTAACGAGTGCAAAAAAATGTTAATTTATGGAAAAAATGTAATTTTCAATTATACAAAATAATGATAATTCAGTAATAATAATTCAATTCAATTAATAAAAGTATGCTTTTTTTCATCAATGTTTTCTTATGACGTTATCACGTAAAATCACGTCCGTAAACCGACTTTACTGACAACCAAATTTTTTAAATTTTTTTTTTTTTTAATGTTAAATATTTCTTTGCCGAATCTGGTTTTATTGTACACCTACTTTAAAAATTTCCTACTTTTAATACAAAATATAATATTATTGTAATAATAAATACATAGATACATGTAATAAGATTTACATCAAGGGATGGACTAGTTTTGCCTAAAATTAAAAATCAACATCTCTCTTTCCCAGATGCGTCGGCGGTCGACTTCAAGGAGCGGCTGATCAGCAACGTGAAGCGTGAGGTGAAGCAGGTGATGGAGGAGGCCGTGACACGGAGGGGGGTGCGCGAGGACTCGGGGGCCGTGACGTCACTGTGCGCCGCCGTGGAGGCTTGCCTCGGCCAGGGGGCTCCGCCGCCGGGCGCTGGGGCTCTTCAAGACCTCGTCTACCACGGCGCTGCTGCACAAGGTGGCCAAGGTAGGAACTGGAAACTACAAACTATATTCTTCCGCCATTCATTTTCTGACAGGTCTTAAGAGCATACTCCACCACGTGACTCGCGGCCCGCTTCCCATACGAAACGTATTCTTCGATTTTTTCCCCGGAATTTAACATTAGAGCAATGATTTTTGGGATGAAAGTAGATTGAATGCAGTTGAAATGCGATCTCTCAGGCGAATGTGTGGTAAAACTATGTATGATAGGTGCACTAATGTTGAAATTAGAGCAGAATGCAAGGCTGAGATAAGCATTATCGACAAAAATTAAAGAAAGGTCTTTTACGTTGGTCCGGTCATGTAGAGCGAATGGATGATGAAAGAACGGCTAAAAAAATATATGATGCGACTGTGCCAGGATGTAGAAGTCGAGGAAGGCCGAGAAAGACATGGCATGACCAAGTAAAACAAGTGCTTGAAAGTGGGCATGTAAGAAGTCGGAAATAATCGACGTGCGTGTATGAGAAATGTATGAATGTGGAGGAAGCAAAGAGAAGTATGCCAGAACAGAGTGGTGGGGGCGTTCTATCCTCTCTGCCTACCCCTTCGGGAAATGGGCGTGATGGTTAGTTAGTTAGTTAGTTATTAGCAATGATTTTTGACGTGACAACGTCTAATAAATCAATGAACGCCGGGTGCACACACGAAAAAGCATGACTCATTGTCACGTTCCCCTGAGCCGATGTGTGCAAGCGAGAGCGCGGAACAAGCGATAGAGAGGCACGATCGGCCAAAGCGTTCGGTTTGTGACGCATCTATCTCTCTTCCACTCCATAGGCCGAAGCGTCCGAGTAATTTGAATTAACGATTGTAAAAAAAATGTTAATTTATAGAAAAAAATTGTAATTTTCAATTAACTCCTGCTTTGTATTATACAAAATAATGATAATTCAGTAATAATAATTCAATTCAATTCATAAAAGTATGCTATTTTTTCATCAATGTTTTCTTTATGACGTTATCACGTCACGTAAAAATTATCGTCCGTAAACCGACTTTACAAACAGCCAAAAGTTTTTGTTTATGTTTTTTTTTTAAGACATAGTTGGATGCGTGTTTGGCGTATTATTTTTGTCACAACTCAATCGGACCAGATAGAAGGCAGACAGCAGCGTACCAAAGCTTCAAAGTGATAGTGAAATTATAATGTTTGGTTAATTTTGGGCAGAAAATCTGTAAACGTTTTTATGAAAAACTCCTGCTTTGTATATTTATGATATATTTTAAAGGAGATAAATAAATAAAAGTTTAAAAATTAATACGATACAAACATTTACAGCATGTTGTTTTTTCTGGTCGATATCTAAAATGTGTGAAAAAATCAATGCTCTTATGTTAAGACTCCCAGGGTGAAAATCGAGGAATACTTTGTATGGAAAGCGGGCCGCGAGTTATGTGATGGAGCTGATGCTCTTAATATTATTTATTATAAATGTTTCAAAGATTTTTGTACATTTTTGTGGTGTGTTTTATTTCAGTGAGTACCTACGTGTGGAATAGTGTAGAAATTTACAGCCTCAGCATTATTGTTAATTTTTATTTTCTATACGGTGTTGATTTTTTTGTATTTGTTTTAAAATGTGTATACAATTATTTTTTGACCGGCCCAATAATGTTTTGACGCCCAAATTAAATATAATAAGCTAATGTTCTTTCTAAGATAATAAAATATCGATTTAGTTAATAAGTTGAGTTTTTTGCTGTTAAAAAATCAAACTGGATTTTGATTTATATTTCAAGGTTCTCGTTATATCGATTTTAGGGGCATAAAAGCTTTGAAAACTCGTATTATATGTTATTTTATGATGTTGATTGCAAAAAAATATAAAACGCATATATTTTCTTAATTCCTCATTGAATTAAATTTACGAATTTTAAATATGTAAACAAATTTCATAAATAGAAACGTTAACGTTGCTTTAATGCACTATTTTTTTTTCATTATTGTGTTTTTTCAATACCTAATCGAAATATCTATCATTCAATTTATCTTTTCGATTTAAATTGAAATAAATTTAGAAGCGAGGTTAGTCTCATATTACTTACTTTGTTATGGTTTTCCTAATCTATTCGGGCATTTCCCATTATTTCGAATAATGCTCTACCATAATATATTATCTGAAGGATATACTCCTTATTTTCCGCTTCGATGCTACATTATCCTAGCTCCTAGCATAAAGCGATAAATAATAATATAAATAGAGTCCCAATCACTTTGGACCATCAGCTCAACCAAGTTTAGTTTCCCAAAAAGGAATTTAGACGTCGGAGATAAAATACTAATGTATATTTGGTTAGAGATGGTGCGGGGATCCGCATTCAAAATAGACTGCTTTTCCGGGATTCTGAACTGTACATACTCGATTACTTAAGCAAATATGATAGCGGAGTATTTCTGTATTAATTATTGATACTTGTATGTGGCGGATGGAGTTGGGATTTGATTTACGATAATTTAACTTAATATACAAAACTTTATGCGGGACAGAGAACTGTTACAGTTTCTTGGACAGTTTGCAAGCTGTCCCATATGAAGCGAAAAACTGTGTGGAATATTAATAAAGCTAATAAAGTAATGAAAATGCTCGGTTTTGTTTTAAGAATCTCTAGAGACTTCGATAGCAGACAGTGCCTAAAATTGCTTTACTGTTCAGTGGTGCGTAGTCAACTCGAATATAACACTCCAATTTGGAACCCATATCATCAAACCATTCTTACAGTATTGAGAGAGTACAAAAGGAAATTTTTACGAGCAGTTAATTATCATAAACTAAACATTCCATTGATGGACATTAACTATGATTTCCTGCATAGCGAAACTAAACTGATAAAGTTAGTCGACAGGAAGAATAATGTTTGATCTGCTCTTTCTTTTAAAAATATTGAATGGTCTTATTGATTGTCCTGAGTAGTTTAGGACTGATAAATTTACATGTCCCCAACAGAAACACCAGGCTACAATCATTGTTTAAATGTTGCCAAATTTAAACTCGAATTATCAAAAAATATTCTTTATTCAACCGGCTACATAATAATAGGTAATGAGTATAGCACAAAACTAGATTTTTTCAGCATGTCGGTCGTGTGTCATGTTTTTAGGGGTTGCATTGCATGCTTGCTTGTCGGACCCGATGCATATAAATTTATGGACTTTTTTCTTCATCATACGATAATAACTTATAATCGCGCTTAAAAAATAATGCAAATTTAGCGCGTCTTTTGACAGACTACAGTTTTTTTAACAAGAAAATACATGTTTTGCTAACTTATTTTTTGTGTTACCTTTACCAAATAACTTAAATTCTTTCGAAAACTATTAAAAATTATTTTAATATTTAAATTTTTCACTTTGCTCTCGGTTCAATATTATATCCGTTGTAATGCATTTAATATATTTTATTTATTTTTTACCTAAGAATATTTTATATTCAGCAAACTCATTATTGTATTTAATCATGATTTGTTTTTATGAATAAAATAATACGAAAAAGGAATTATTAATTTTTTCATATCAGTAAAAAATTATGAACCAAAAATATTTTTTGTTGTGCAGATTGCCTAGCGGTAGGCGTAGGTTTGAACAAATGACCAAAAATTGAATAAAACATTTTTTCTTTAAACTACTTATTTTATAGAAACTACAATGTAAGTGCTTACGAAAATTGAATAACTATTAATTATGATATACAAATAAGATACTAAAGGTGGCTAAAATAATTCGTAATAAATCATTTAAATTATGAGACAAATTTTACTGCTTACATGTCGATTTTTCATATAACCACCAGCAATCCCCTTTCAACCTTACTCGACTTGGCTTACTAATTGCTTGTAACAAAGGTCAATTTATTCAAGATGGCGTTAAAATTTTATTGCATGGTATAGCGCTAATTATTTAAATTTTTTCGTCCAAAAATAATATATATTATTATTATTTTAATATTAGGCGAGCAGCTTAAAGCTGATATGCCTAAATCGGACAGTTACTTAGGTTTAAACTTGTCCAGTCCATTCTTAAACCCGTTCACACTATTCGCAATGACCAGCTCCTGCGGTTAGCCCGTTCCAGCTATCTACCACCCTGTTGCTCAGGAAATGCTTTCTTGGGTTCTGATTAAACCGGGTCTTCTCCAGCTTAAGGTTGTGGCCTCGAAGTCGTGCGTTGTTTTTTCAGTTTGAAGATTTCACACAATTTATTACACCTATAGTGGACGTTTCATTATCTTGTATGTTTCAATTAAATCACCCCTTTCCCGTCTTTTCTTCAGTGTTGTGAGACCAAGAGTTTCTTCGTCTCTGCTCATACGGAAGTTGTTTTAGGCTAGGAGATAACTTAGTGGCCCGTCTTTGGACTCTTTCCAACATTTCTCATATCTCCCCTAGATTATCTTGAAATCTTTTTTATTAATATTTATAGATTCCTGAACCTTTTCCCTAAAAAGGTAAAACAAGATAGAAAAGGTTTTTTCATGTTGAGTAATAGAAGTTATGCGTTCTCCTGGATAATTAGCACCTTTCCATTGGCGAAATTGTACGCTTGTCTGGAATACTAATAAAGGGCTTGTAAGCCGTTCACGTGCCTTGAAATAACAATGTCCTGACGTAGAAAAAACACTTTTTACTGAGACAAAAAAAGGACATTTTATAAGTAAATAATCGTAATGAAAAATGAACCACGCCTAAATAAATTTGTAGGTACATAAGATTATTTTTATTCTTAGAACAATAAATCTTTTTATCCCAATTTATTTATTAAACTGATTACTAATTTTTTTTTACTATAAAACATATGCAAGAATGAGGATTGAATGCTGATCCAATTTTTTCTATTTGTACTATTAGAGACCTGCGTCAGGAATATAGTTGACTATTCATGATTTAAAATTAATTATAGGAGAAAATATTATTGATTGATCAATAAAAATTATTTTCATAACTGTGTACGAATTAAAGTTCTAGAGTTTTCACGGCCTTCAGAATACAGATTATGTTTTTCTGGGTTATTACGTCGTGTTTGGAAAGTCCAAATATCATCAGACCCGGTTAATAAAGAAAGCCATACATGCATCCTAATAACATAAACAGGGATGATGGGTTACGACTACGAACCTCATGGTGCCCAGTGATTCCAGGGCCTGACTGCGACACGGTACAAACTCCTCACACTTAAATACACATAAGCCCCGAAGATGGACACCGCAATGTGCTCCTAAACGTCGGCAACATAAAGCCCACAAATACGGCATAATAACCTAGAAATGCTTTTTCATAATCTGCGGACGAATCATTGTCATTTTTTATCATGAAATTCCTCTAAAGCGTAACTGTAAAATCTATATTATGTAGCTAGGACATAAATATAAAAATATCAAACACGTGTATCGTGTATGTTTTTAACTGAATTCATTTTGAATTCAAAACTTTCTAGAAAATACATCTACCTCCTTGGGTATTCTGGTATCACGTACAAAAATATTTTCCGGCTCTGAATAAGTCAAGCCCAGGGCTGAAAAGCCTGAAATGTCATATATACAAATATGTATGTGTTCTTGTACGTGGCAATAACTTCCAGGTGCCCGATTATGATGAATGGGAAGCTAATTGAATTACCTTCTGCTGTCGATAAAAACGTACCTTATCTATTTTTCTCTATGAAAAATTATAATATTTGTACGTAACGTTTTTCTTTAAACGTGCACCTGAGACCAGCATTAGAAGTGTTGATTATATTCCGGATAAACAGCGTAAATGAAAGCCTTCTGAATTTCAAAAGCTTCAAATTAGTACGAAATTTTAAAAAATCTATGATTTCTCATATTTTTTTAAATTTTGTTTTGTATACCACGTCAGTTAACTGAATATATTGTACTTATACACATTTATGATTTCTGTTGCGCCATTTTGTATATATTTCACGTTAATGACGTCAAGCAATAAATTATCAAAGGTAATTTAATGGATGATGAATATACGCGATGTATTTTCACGTACAGAATTGCCCTGAGTTCCGATCTTAAAATTTTCGAAAAACTTAGTTTGTATCGACTTTTTATTGATATCGATATGTGCGAGTAGATACATTCACGATCGGAGCCCAGTCCAGGAACGTGTGTAGCTGAGATTTCTCTTTTGTTACGTGTGAAGAGAGTTTTTCTTCGTGTTATTTGCTACCCCGGGGGTCTGGCAGTTCCTTTGAGAGAAGCGTGGAGCGTAGCGGAGGGGGAGGTCTTATGAGTTTACGCTTTTTCTGCATTATGAAGAAGCACAAACGATGTTGAATACGTCATATCAAGAATAGAGCGAAGTTGATGAGGACGAGTACAATACATAATAAAATGTGCATAGTGTTTGACGAAGACTAGTCATTTTGCTCGTACGTTTCTGTACTAAATTATTCATTTATTTATATAACTTAACTACCTTAACGGGACAGGAGGCGGAATTACAGTAGGGACCAATATCAAAAATACTGAGATTTCAAAAAACCACTTGGTTTTTGTGATCTCATCGGAAATTGAACACAGAATCCGGAACCTTCGCATTTAGCGTCATAGCCTTTACACTGTGAAGGCAGCCAATTATTTGATGTTATTACCTACTCGTATCTCAAATATGCTAATGACCTACCTAACTAACTAACCATCACGCCATTTCCCCGTAGGGGTAGGCAGAGAGGATAGAAACGCCATACCACTCTGTCCTACATACTTCCTTGCTTCCTCTACATTCATACATCTTCTCATGCACATACGCCGATTATTCCGACTTTTCACATGACCACTTTCAAGTACTTGACGTACTTGGTCATGCCATGTCTTTCTCGGCCTTCCTCGGCTTCTACATCCAGGCACACTTGCATATTTCTTTTAGCCGTTCTTTCATCACTCATTTGACTCCAAACCATCGTAAAAAACCCTTTCTTAATTTTGTCGATAATGCTTATCTCAGCCTTGCACTCTGCTCTAAATTTCGACATTTGTACACCTATCATACATAGTCTTACCACACATTCGCCGGAGAGATCGCATTTCAACAGCATTAAGTCAACTTTCATCCTTCTTTTTCCACACCACGCTTCAC
>JAGVSP010002017.1:0-43256 GCA_022494985.1 Micrasema minimum | reverse complement strand
TATTAGCCCGTAATGGGTGAAATCCAGTTTTTTGTCCACAAGTATTTGGACACACTCAATATGTTGTTTATAAAAATTAGCTGGTAAAAGTTATAAGCATAACAAATTGAAGAGTCATCTTCAGGCGTTTCCTAGTAGGTGATATAATTCGGTAAGAATCTCACTTGCAATCATAAAGGTTTCTGCTAAAATGCTTGGCAATTTTCTCAATGGATGACAGAGAGTGTTCACATGTGAAGCGTCGCGCCATTTCACAGCATATACCTACACAAGTTCTGATAATTGGCAGATATGGATATCCAATGCTAGGTGAAATGGGGAATGTTGTAATACATCAAGCGGCCACTTAACCCAGCCAATGCCAGGGCATAAACCCTGTAAACGCCTAGATATCCATATTCCCTTCCAAACTTCTCGTCTCTGGTGAGATGTCAAATTGTAAAATGGGGTTTTTCACATTAATATTTCATGCATGAAGTGGCACTGAAGTGTAAGTCTGATCATCTTAACTCCATGTAATAAAATTAACAAAATACACCGCACTGGTGTAACATTTACATACGTCGTTCCCTATGCACCATTAGGTGCAGATAAGAGAATGAATTCATGAATAATTCGTCGTCTTTTTTTGTAAATTTATTGGACCAGTTGCTCGATCACAGATCACTATCGAGTCGGTAATAACGATTTCTTACCCATGGATGTTTAACGTTTTCGCGATCACAATGGAACACGCGTTAAAAGTTATCGATCGGGATTATTAAACGAGCGCTTCTAGTCGCTGCCATTTCCCGAGATATATCTTATTCGCACATACCTTCATTCAATCTTTCTCGAGTGCCGTATTGCATATAGCCGGTTTTCGGCAAGCCAAATATTGAGAAAAGCAGTCGACATAATAAACAATCCGACAAGCGCGTTAATTTGACGTTTGACGTACGGCCGCGATATCGCGTGCATCGGCTCCGCTCGGCTCAGATCGGCAATGCTCGGCTCGGAGAACGTGGTATGGAACGTATGTTCTTTGTGATCGGTCAAATCGTTAGCGTTAGCACGTGGTTAGCACGTTTTTAACTATGTCGATAGTTATCTGTGATTGAGCTCCTGAATACACAATATTGGCGGATGATCAAATTTCCTTGTACTCACGTGTTTCTGTGTAAATTGTGCGGATAGTGGATACAAGTAAGATGTCGTGTCGTGTCGTGTCGTGTCGTGCCGCGGCGGTAACACGACGCACCGCACTACCGTTAATGGATTCCGAATTCGCGGGAGACAAGAGACAATGACCCCGACACAAGGAGAGAAGAGAGAAGGACCAACTCAACTTCAGGACCAAAATTATCCAATCCCATACAACTTGTCTGTACAGTACACTGTACACTGTACTGTTACAACTTACATTATTCGACATGTTTTGTACAAAGAACCGGACCAACAATATTATTCTTTATCATTTTCAGAATTGACTTATTTTTAATAGTGTAAAAGTAATAAGTCAGATGTTTTTTAGTTATCGTGGTCAGATCAGTTGCCGATTATCCTCCTTGTTGGTTAAGGAACTAAAGTAGGGCCATTTTAATAGGTCACATTTGACATTATTGTCAGTTTTAATAGTGATGTGACTTGCTCAACATCAATTAAAGTGAATGAATCGATTCGGACTTCAAACATAATATTTATACTATGTGAATAGAATTCATTTACTATGAAAAAAGTATTTTTTTTTTAAAAAGGAATAACCCCCTTAGTCTCAATTATAGAGGCTTGTCAGCAGGTAGGAAGAGAGGATATGGAAGGAGGTACTAAAAAAAATACACACACAACACCCAGACCAATTAAGACATTATTTCGTAGTCTATGGTGAAATATTCCTTCACAAGTAATCATTCGATTCTACTTATCAACATTCGATTTTTTTGGGTCACACCTCTGGAAGCTTTCTTCCAATGTTGCATCAGCGAACCTTTGTTCGCTGATGCAACATTGTAACGACGTTTAGAACAGAAAAAGTTTATTCTGTTTGAAATGGTTTATTAGTGAAAGTAAATCGTAAAATTACCTTATTTTGTCATTATTACAATAAATATGTAATCGTAATTGAAAAAAGTTAAGCAATTGTGTATTTATAACTTCGAAAAAATAAATAATATTTGGTACCCGGTACAAGGTTATGCTGTTGAATCTTGATGAAGTGTCAAATGTGACCTCTTAAATTGGCCCAAATATAATCACTTATACCAGCAACACGCCTCGCGCCTGTCTTTATACAACGAACGAAACAAATTACAGATATGCTGAAAATTAATAAGTACAACAATGAATAAAATTAGTTATATTTTACATTATTTCACAATGAATAGGTACTAATCTATCATCTACATTATACGTTTTATATCGTCTACTTAACCTAAACCTTCTATCCATCTATATATTTATTTAAATCAGTATCTCTCTTGTTTTTGCTGTCAAAAAGTAAAGTCATGATATAAATTTTACCTTAGTGTTTTTTATAGTATATCGTTGACCACATTTTACACCAATTTATTTCAAAAATAAACATTATCAACATAAACAATCCGGCCCTGTACAGATTAAGAAGCTCGTGAGTAGATGCCTAATTAATATTAATATTTAACGGTAAACGTGTTTTTTGTTGGAATTAATCACTATTTGTCAAAGCACTCAAGAGGTTAGTGTCAATTGATCACTCAATCAATCTTTAATATCTTGTAGGCACTTAATAATGAAAAATTTATACCAAATAACATGATATCAAATGTTATAAACCTATATACATAAGACTTATGGCATAAAACGTATGGCGATCCCGTAAATCCATTTGATCGTGTGATTTGACAAAAAAATTGGTTTAAAAAACAAAAAAATTGCTTTTTTTGTCTAGTAATATATTTCATTTTATATCCCTACAGAGATGAAGTATTAAGATTTTTTTTCCAAATTCAGGAATATGGATATTGGAGCGTTTATAGGGCTTATGACCTGTCATTGGCTAGGTTAAGTGGGACACTTTACGTACTACAACACACTCCCCATTCCGCTTATTAGCGAATATCCACACCAGGTAACAATTTAGATTTTTGTGTATATGTTACGAATCGAAAACCATTCAATAGCGCGTAACTAGCTCCATCTATGCATCGATATTGAAGTTAAGTATTTATTAGCAAATTACTTCATTTTTGTAATTAAGACTCTGACCGGCTTAAATAAATTACTAGTAATCGCCTGCAGATGACTCTGCGATTTATTTTACTTATATTTAGACTAGGAATTTTATATAACATTTTGGGTAAATCTAGTAATGTCTCCGACCCAATATTGATTTTACTCTTTCCGTTTTCCGTTTCGGCATAAAATGTAATATTATTAAAAATCATTCAAACATTCATAATACAAGTGAAACTATTGCTACTACTATTACTACTTTATACAATAACACAACATTTCATTTTAAGATAAAGTAGGTACACAGGTCCTAGTATGCAATATTACGATGTGAGTAGGTACTTACTGTACAGGCACGACCCATGACGTCACAATGTGTTGGGTCAGTTCATCAGGAGTAGTTCCTGAAGAATCTCTCTCCCGGAGCCGTCTGCTCGCTGGAGACTTATATTTCACTCTCCTGAAACAACACGAAATTGTCAAATCAGGGATGTATTTACATAATATATGTTGATAGTAACAAAACATAAAAAATTCAGATATTATTGATATCCCAACAGAGACAGAAAAACTCTGGAAACGAATGTGGATTATCTAGGCGTTTACAGGGCTTATGACCTGTCATTGGCTGGGCTAAGCGGCCACTCGATGTATTACAACATTCCCCATTCCGCCCATCATCTGATAACCATACATGACAAATTTCTGTTAACTTCTATTAGTATTAATTATCAAGCTTCGTTTCACATTACAAGTGATTATCTCACTGGTGACACCTGTTGAGAAGATTGTTAAGCATTTCTGGCAACCAATCTTTTTATCGGTGTAGGTAAGGCTCATCCGAACTCTGACTCCTGAAGATGTCTCTCCAATTTTTATTTGCTTTATATTTTAACCAGTAAATCTTTTTAACAACATTTCGAAGAGTTTCTCTGTCTCTGTTGGAATATCAATAATATCTTATATTAGCCCAGCATGGGTATAATCCAGTTATTTGTATACATTCAAAATGGTGTTATAAAAAATTAAATTGTATAAATATTATACTACACTACTTATTGTGTACAATACATAATACACTAATACTGGTACCTACATTAAACAATTTATTTTAGTTTAAGTACTCGAACCAATGGTTTATACAATTGACTGATTCACTAAAAAATGTCGGGACAAATAAAGGTAAAAAGTAAGACGGCTACATACAATTCATTATGGTGGTGAAAAACAAAAAACGGTACAATCTATAGGCAATACAAATAATTGAGTTGTCATTATGGGCTGACCCTAAACTGCTGATGAATAAGTCAAATATCTCGCATTGGGTTGAGGGCTTTACGTAGAGGATTGTGTTTGGTGACAGTGATGGATAGATCTATACACTCTAATTCTATGTACTTCCCAAATATTTGGCCCATTGGAGTATTGACTATGCGATTCATATTCCTATAGTAAGGGAAAATACCGTTAGCCGTGACAGCCGACCGACTTATTATCTATGTATATTAAATATTATTCTCGAGACAAAGCCCTTCTTAGGACAACTGGAAGTATCGGAACCGTGAAGATATATGCAGTTGGCGACAGACGCTAAATGAATCATGGGAAAGGAATTTACTTCTTCTGCAAAGAGGACAATCAGATACAAAAATACAAAGAAAAATTATTTGGTAGTAAGTAAGTGCGATGGGCTCTATTCGGGGCAGTAAGAACAAAACAATACATCATAGATTTCGACTATCCTGATATAAACAAGGAATGTTTAGGGTTAGAGTCTTCTAGCATCACGCAAGGTGATACATAAATAATTCCGCGGGTTTAATTCGTGCCGCATAGATATTGTATGGTAAAAGGTAAACTAGTTCTTATTTTATCACCCACCTATCTGAAAAAAAAATATAACTCCATTTATGCAACTCATATTGTAGTGAGCGCCATTTAATCCAATGTTAAAAGTAATAAAGACAGGACACGATTTTATTTGACGTTGATAACACGTCTATATAAATCGTGATCGCCGGCGCACTAACACGAAAAGCATGACATTTTCTTTACGGTCACGTTCGCTGAGGCAGATTATGCAACGATGCTATATGTGAAGCGCGGGAACAAGCGTATTAGAGAGGCATCGATGGCCTAAGCGTTCGGTTTGTGGACGCATCTTTCAATCTAAACTCATCTTCCTCTCGTTAATTTTATTAATAGCTTTAGTTGATACTGTAATTGATTTGTTTATTTAAATAAACAAATATTTGAATATGAACGAGTGCAAAAACTATGTTAATTTATGGATTCAAATGTCGGGTATATCGATCAAGTTAACTCGATGCTTTGTATGTAATGATAATTCAGTATAAATATTTCGAATTCAATCTTACCCACGGTTCATCACGTAAATTTTCTGTCCGTATCAGAAACTTTTTGTTTTGAACATTTATAAGAAAAATTACAATTTTATTTTACAACTAGTTATAAAAGATACAAAATTATATTTTAAGTTGCATTACTTTTGTTGTATGACACTATCCAATGCGCCTAATTATATTCTTAAATTCATTTGTACATAAAATGACTTCGTATTTTTTATTACACATTTAAATTGTGTTACCTAACGTAATGGCAAAAAAATGCAACAATAAAACATGTGGTACATACAGTTTTTTAATTATTATAATTGTTGCTTTAACAAATTGAATGTTTTGTTCATAAATTGTCCTGAGTCAAAAACTGTTCTCACTTTTGTGTCACACCTGATTCTTCTATAAAATGCGAGGTCATGAGCACTCTAACCTGGAATCTTAACAAAGATTATCCAGACAACTTTAGTGCAGAGATATAGGTGCCTTAGGAGTATATTAGGTGTGCGGTGTTTGTCTTTGTAAGGAATCTACTTGAGGTGAGGTTCAAATGCATACCCTTGGTATCTAGGTACTTGTCATTCCGGCGAAATGCGTTTCCCCTTATACTACTCACGCCTCCCGAGTGCCGCACCTTGCTCTGAACTAATCTTACAAAGGCATCTGGTTTTGCTTGCATCCTGGTCGTCCAATGATTATAAAAATTCGGCAAACAGCTTAGCAGTAAGATTTTATGGATTAGTGAATTACTTAGACAGTTGGAGTACAGTACATGTAATGAAATTTCGGGTTCAAACAGTTCCGAAAAAATTTTTTTAAATAAGAAATTCGTAATGGAGTAAAGCCAAATATTCCTAGGAGATTAACGACCAAAACAATATAATTTTTGTTTGATGGTGAGTATTCCAATTAACAGGATCCTTATAGTTAATTTTTTTCCTGAACCATAGAATTTAAAGCTAATACTAAACATTTATTATTCGTTAATAACTTTATTTGTTTGGCAAATATTCTCTATTAAAACATTTCGTTCATAACATTCACTATTAAGTACCCGAAGTGATTTCAGCCTCATAAGATTTTCTTCATTTTTGGCAGCTCTGCAATCCGTACCCAATTCTTACGTTCATAATTGTCACTTTTAAATAGGATTATATTTAGGTACTTTGTAGCGATTTATTGATAAAAATTGTGATATTAACCTTGAAATATGGATTCGAATGATTTCATCAACTCCGCTTTAACGATTACGTATTCAAGAAAAAAAAAAATTTAATATTTTTATTAAAACAGTTATTTCGTACGTTCATTAATATTACTTTGTTTTTTCGCTTGAGCGTTAAAACCAGTGATAAACTTCTTTTGTATAATTAACAATAATGATAAGTTAGCTTTTCCACTTGTACCAATTTCTGTATTTGTTCTTTGAGTAGATATCCAGGAAATCAAGATACCGAGACTCGGAAGAGGAATTAGTCAAAATTCTAGTGAATTCGCAGCTATGGTTTGTCTTTGGGAATTCAAGTCATTTTAGATGGAAATTTAAATTCAAAACGCTCAGTAATAAAGGGTTTTACTGTAGTATTAACTGATACTGAGCATGCGTATTTTATAAGCCCAAAGGCTTTGATTTATGGATTTTTTCGCGCTGGGGGTGTTTATCGGGTTTTTCTGCCCTGGTAAGTCGTGTGTCTCTGTGCTAGTGTAAAGTGTAATTCTTTAATAAATGGTATTGTTTTCCTGGGAACAAATAAGGGTTTTTCTATATGGAATGAAAATGTTCTCATTTGCAGCTCTAGAATGAATTAATTAATCAATGAGCTATTGTATATCCACACTAAAGGCAACCTGAACAATATTTCCGACAGTAATGTTGTTTCATGTGCCAAAAAAATTTTAACTGAAGGGTCCATCTGTTCGATCATCACAAATGAAGAAAATCGTAAATGGAATCATAATTTCTACTACATGTGCTTTTCCTTAAATGAGATTTAATGAGTCATTAAGAGCTCACATTCTTGTTAACATGAATGCAGATTTTTATTGTCATTTTTGAATTAGTTCGACAGTGCAGCTCGTAGTCATAACTTTTTCACTGCCAGTCGAAGATTTGAATTAAGAAACACTATCCAGCATTTATTTACATAATATTATTATACTAAATATTCTCGTTGTAATTGTTAACTTTTTATTATTAATGAAATTACTAGGGAAACATGAAAAATGATTCGAACTTTCAACCATTTTGTGTCAAATGTCTGATTTTTAAAGTTCAACTATAGGAAATTTCGCTAGTTCACACTGGTAGAAATTTAAATAAAGTTTTTGATCACTGATGTATAAATGCGCATAGTATATTTTTAAATGAAACTCGTTCCCAATTTCATTTGGTTTTTTACATGCGAAAGGCTTATACTAGGCGCAGATGACATAACTAATCAAGTTCTTTATTCTTAGTTTATCATTCGTTTCACAATCGACATTATTTGATATCTTTTTTTTGAATTTTCTTTAGCCTTATTTCAATATTATACATGATCAATTAAAAATACAATTAATTACAATACATACTCAAAGGCAAATAAATGGTTAATTTAGTTCATAAATAAAAATACTGTATTTTTAACTCATTGGATAATACATCGGGACGCTAGTAGCAACCAAATGATTCTAGACATAGTTGCGGTTCTTTCTTAGGCTTGAATATGTATTGATAATGTTGCAATTCTTGTTGGGAGCATGTTGGCAAATTTGGAGGCAGCGACACTTGTAACACGAAAAGTGTTTCTCTACCAATCGCCCGGATATTTGTTTATTATATTTAGGTTTCAACTAATTAATTCGCAAAACAGTATTGTTAACATGCACGGTCTGTTTTTATTTTCGTATGAGAGATCTCGTGCTGAGATATTAAACTATTGACTCTTATAACGCCTTAACAGTATAAAATTTTTACAAACCAAGTTTACGTTAAGTGAAATCGGAATTCGTTGTTTACTCTGATAGGTAAAGATGTTTGTTTTAATTAATAATTATTAATTAATATGATTTGAGATAAATTTTTAACTGAACGATATTTAATATTTTAAAGAAAAAAATAAAACGAAAAACCCAAAAAAATAGGCATATTTCATTATAATTGACATTACATGCAGCAAGAAATAAAATTGAAAAAAAAGTAAGAAATTATAAATTCAAAAGCAATTGAAATAAAGAAATCGGCGAATAATTCGTTAAAGAAAATAATTATATTATGTAAAAATAATGTAAATTAAAAAAAGCAAGGATGAAGTAAAAAAGCATGTTGATAAATATCAAAAAATTTTTATCGATTGATCCTTATGAAAAAATATTAAATGTTCAAATAAGGAATTAAAAACAAGAAAACTAGGTTTGCAAATGATTCACGAAAATAAAGCAAGTTTACAAATTCGGTCCAAAAAAGATAATTTCATTGAAGAAATATAACGAAGAAATCTGAAAAAATTTATAAAAAATTATTTATTGATAGATGTGATGAATGTCAAGTATTCGCATCAAGTTAAAAAAAAATGAATAAATTTTAAAAACAAGTGAATATGAAATTTATGTAATTCAAAGGAACTGAGTTAGGGAAGCAATGTTTGAAAAATAAAAAAAATAAAAAAATAATCTTACTTTTTAAGCACTCTAATTGGAGTTCTAGCATTTGATTAAAATTATCCATTGGACAATTTCTAGTATTTATCGGTAGCAGAAAAAATTTATTTGAGAATCATGTGTGACATGAACAAATCATCAAAAAAAATATAATGATTTACACTACGTCGGTCTAATCCGGAATTCTAAATTTAAATGATAACGATAGCCTTGAAAAATTAAAAATAAAAAGCTACAATAAATGAACTATTTAAAAATACAATTTATTACAAGCTTGAAATGCAAAAAACCACTTTGAACGTGCGGAAATTATCAAGTTAGTTTAAAATTTGTATAAAATAATTTGAACCCAATTAAAAGGTAAAAGTAAAACTGATATGTACTAAAACATATTTATTAATAATGAATTGATCCACCTTTTTGGAAATATGTACTAAGATTAGTGCATCTGTAATGTAGCTGCCGGAAATTTTCTAGTATAAAAATAGCCTTCCATTTCTGGTTATTTTTTTATTTATTTAAAGCGATCAATTATTTGGTCTTCATTATATTACTATTACTCAGTTACGTTATACGATTGGAGAAAGTTATTTAAATCCATTATTACACGAGCAAATTATTGCGTGCTTTTGTCAAGCTGTTCAACGCCAAATATTCCGCGGTAGATTCAGAAACAAGGTAAGCGGGTAGCGGCCATTCAATCTACAATAATATTACAATACCTTACACCGCTCTGAGGACTATTTACATGACAATGGCATTGGAGGAGCGCGTGCCACTATTACCAGCCAATGGAAGGCAAATGTAATAATATACATGTATAGACCAGTCTTCACAAGATCTAGGATCTACTAGAGAAGATTGAGACACGACAAATTACAAATAAATTTTGGTCACAAAATCAAAGAACCTTTATTAGAAAAAACATTCACGGTTGTTTGATTTGAACTTGAACCACTAATTCTACAGTCGGAGCACGTTGGACAAATCAACATTGATACCATTTATGATCGAAGTCATATTTTTAAACACGTAACCTGGAGATTCGAGGAGACTACGAATCCACTACCAAAAAATGTTTGTTTTTTGTTTTGTAATTCTAATACATGGTGGAACAAAGCTCGATGTACAAGCGGGAAACCAGTGAATCTACGTTATATTAGGTCCTTACATATGAAAGTTGGCGTTTTGCCGTACTGGCAACTTTGATCTCAAATATCTTCTCTTTGGTTAGGAATTCCAAATTCAAATTTATACAGCTATTTACTCAAGTATTTGTGTTTCGAAAATAATAATTCATTTGTTTTTTCCTCAATTGTTTTTTTTTTCTTTGCGTCACTCAGTTTACAAAATGGAAAACTTAAAATATCGCGTTATTTACGAGTACGAGTTCCACCGTGGCACCAGTGCTGCAGAAACGGCTCGAAGGATTAATGATGTGTATGGCGACGGTGCCGCAAAAGAAAACACAGTGCGTTTTTGGTTCCAACGTTTTCGTTCTGGAAATTTCGACCTGCAGAACAAGCCCCGTGGACGGCCGGAGACCAAAGTTAATAATGAAGAATTGAAGGCTATTGTGGAAGCGGATCCATCGCAAACCACGTCCGAGTTAGCTGCAGGCTGCGGTGTTAGTGATAAAACTGTTTTTAATCCACTTGAAGCAAATTGGAGAGGTGAAAAAGCTTGAAAGGTGGGTACCTCACGAATTGAGTGAAGCAAATCTAGCAAAAGCTAGACCACACACTGCACAACAGTATGGCTACCAAATTAGAAGAGCTTCAATTGGAATGTCTAAGACATCCACCGTACACTCCGGACCTTGCCCCAACAGATTACTATTTTTTTCGAAATTTGGATAACTTCTCGCAAGGGAAAAAATTCAACTCCGATGGGGCAGTCCAAACCGACTTCAAAGATTTTATTGACTCCCGTCCGAATGGTTTTTTTAGTAAAGGGGTCGATGAACTACCTATGAGATGGCAAAAGTGCATAGATAGTAATGGTACATACTTTGATCAAATAAATATATTATATTTAAAAAAAATCAACTTTATGTTCCTCCCATACAAAACGCCAATTTCATATGTAAGGACCTAATATTTGGAGTCGATTTTGAAGAATAATTTTTTTTTATTTGACCCATAGTTTTAGAGAAAATTGAGTACGAAGTAGATTTTTTTTTCGATAAATTGTTGCAAATTGTTATCAAATATTATGTATTTAGTCAAATCAATACCATTAATAAATCAAACAAAATAAAAAACAGCATTTTAATATGAATTTGTGCAATTTTTACTTAATCTGCGGTACTAAAGAAAGCTTTTATTAGAAGAATTTATTTTTTTTTAAGTCACATTACACATTCGACTCCAAAAATGATGTAGATTCACCAGTTTTCGGGTTGTACCTAGAGTTTTGTTACTCCATGTATAATTACTTGACAAGTGTTCACGTATAATTTATATTGCGTTATAATTTTTATTGAGAATTAAAACATTTAATCCAAGATGGTTGTTGGACGTTATTTCAATGGAACTTGTTGGGTACCTACATACAGTGACCTATATGATACAATAAAATAACCTACAATAAACAATAGCTGGCAAGCTTACAAAAACTCAGAACCCGCGTATTGCCATAATTATTTAAATACTGGTCAGGTAGAATGCATATAACATTAGATATAATTATAGAAATAAGAAGATATTTATAAAAAAAAAAAGGGGTTTAGATGAGTATACCCAAAATGATTAAGATTTCACCGCTCTTATTGTACGAGTAATGCAGTGCCCTATGTAGGTACCATTAGGTGCGAATAAGGGAAAGTAGTAGTAGTATTAGTACACAAAATCAATAGCATATTTCTTGTTTGCATATTAAATCATATTATCTACAATGTGACGTCATGTGCTCGCATAATGTATACCGATACTGTTCTAGTGAAGTCTGGAGTGTGGAGTAGGCAAGTCCCACGCTAGAAATTACTAACTGGTTCCAGATTCAGAATGCAACGGTTTCATGCAATGGATAACGGTTTCAAACAAAAATAAACTAAATGTTATCATATCCAAATATTTCCATTGAGACCCTGACCGCGGATGCACAGATGTTCTGGTGTGGGGGGCCTGGCGAGGCGAGATACCGGTCTCCACACGGTTGGTAGAATACTAAGCTAATAAATAATGAACTAACATACCCTACTACTGCTAATTTGGGCCGACTCTGGTTGGTTTGGGGTGATGGAAACAATGACAATTATAATACATAAGCCGAGACAGTGGTTGGGGCAAGGAAAGCATTTGTTCGCGTTACATAACGTTAAATTCGCGGTCTAGCTTGTTGAAAAAATCGGTAGAGTTGTGCTGGTCTGAAAAAAGACTCAATAGTCTTTAAAGCGTTCTATGGAAAGGGTGGGGCGGGGCTTTCATTGTATCCAAATATTTGAAAAATGACATGAAAATTCGTCGGTCTTAATAAAATAAGTTGTTGCTTTTGTAGATATTTATAAAAAATGTAATATGAGCACACATGTCATAATGTCTAATTTATAGATAAAGGGAGTTATTGTGCGCATGTCACTCTATCTTAGACAAAGTTATCATTCTTTATCTATGAACACTATAGTGTCTTAAGAGTATCCTGTCCCAATAATAATTAAACATCGTAATTAAACATTAAACCAATCGCGAGATATTTAAAAAGATAAAATCTTTAAAACTTCAATTTTCCTAGGACTTGGGAACTCTCAATGCCTGTTTTCCCAAAACTATGTGTTAAGTGGGACATATGACATCTGCGCTCTTAACCATTCATAAGTTGTTAGCGAAGTTAATGTTACAGTAGTCAACACGATCCATAAAGACAAGGAGCCGATAAATGGGTAGATAAGACTTCATTACCGCAGTAAAGTGTTATTATTACTCTGAATGGCTTATTCCAAGTCCCAAAACTGCTCAGTGCTCAGTTGCTCGATCACAGATCACTATCGACTCGGTAATAAGCGACGTGATAACGATTTAATAATAACCTATGGATGTTTAACGTTTTCGCGATCACAATGGAACACGCGTTAAAAGTTATCGATCGGGATTATTACACGAGCGCATCAAGTCGCGAACTATTTCCCGAGATATATCTTATTTGCACATATCTTCATTCAATCTTTCTCGAGTGCCGTATTGCATTTAGCCGGTTTTCGGCAAGCCCAAATATTGAGAAAAGCAGTCGACATAATAAAAAATCCGACAAGCGCGATGATTTGACGTTTGACGTACGGCCGCGATATCGCGTGCATCGGCTCCGCTCGGCTCAGATCGGCAATGCTCGGCTCGGCGAACGTGATATTGAACGAATGTCATTGTGATCGGTCAAAATCGTTAGCGTTAGTACGTGGTTAGCACGTTTTTAACTACGTCGATAGTTATCTGTAATTGAGCTACAGCTGCAGCGGCGGGATATAAGATTTACTGCGTAGTGAGACCAGCAGTTGACCAGGTTGACTGGTGGTCGGGCTGGGAAATCTAGCTGCAACTTTCCGCGGAGTCAATTTGACGGAACGTGATACACTGCGCACGCGCACCCCACACTTCACGTGGGTAGCGAGAAGTGTTGATGGTCGCGTGGATCTGGATTACTTTACATATTATGCTTGTTACTATTATTGTTTAGTGCTCACTTTTTAGTTATTGTGATCTCACTAGGGTAAGTCAAGCCCAGGGCTTTACCAGTGGTAGTAATGACACCACCGCCACTGCTAATTGCATTATTGAAAGTTTTCATGACATTTACTACCTCCTCGTTAAATTTTTCTATATAGCGCTATCCTGACGTGCAAGTCTCTCAAATTAAGTTTTTGGCGAAACTTCTGAATGTACAGTATTTAAATTTTTATTTACAATTTTTTGGGTAAAATTCCGAAACGTTTTTCATAATCTTTATCATATCTTATCAGAAGTGGCTTCTTGAGAAGCCATCATCAGTGGTTATTCACCACAGCATCTTTTACGGCAAAAAATGACAATATTCTATCGACTTATCAAGTGTTTATTGTTTTAAAGATATTACAATCCACCCAATCCAATGGAGAAAAAATCATCAAATAAAATCAAAGTGTTTCATCTTCATTAACTACTTACCCATTAAACATTAATAAAGGTAGATATTGTCGTCATATCACAAAAATTATCTGAAATTATTATCCATTTATGTTAAGCGCCATGATGACAAACATTTACCTTTATTAGATATCGTAAGAATATTATTAACTAATAGCAGTGGACTACCTATCTATCTTATTATTAACGAATTGTACTGGAAGCTTTCTGTTCTGACTGCTATCATCTACCGATACCGATTTAAATAATATATGATAAAGTAATTATGTGATTTGATATAAATGAACTATTACTTGTTTGGAGATCAGAACTTAGGGCGAACGAACAATGCAATATATGAATAGTCCCTCACGATATGATCTCCTCTGAAATACCAGTTGGAACTATATTCGATGCAAATTATAAGCTCCAAACTGGTCTTCATCGATATTAAATATTAATTTATCAAGTCTGCAGAACGAAACAAAAAAAAGTACTTTGAATGTCAACCAACTCTGATACGACATTGATTATTATCTGGCTGTGCCTCAGGCAAGATGATCTTACTAATAAATATTGTACTGGCTGTATGTTTGTGTATCATTATGATGATACAAGAATCAGGTTGTAGGTTGGTCCATATTAATATGTTCCAATTATTCAATTTTATCGATATTTTTGTAAGTAGGTATGCAAAAATATTTTTCATTGATAATAACCATTATTTTAAATTACAAAAGGTAAAAAAAGTATTCTGAAAGTAGTCAATGCGTATAAATGTACTTTCTAAAGGTCGTTTACATATTTCAAAGCGTTAAAATTAAAATGTAATATTTATCAAAAGGTATTTTTCCACTGTACTTTTAAATGTACTGATATGATTTTTAGTTTACTTATCTACCAATCTACCTACCTACCTACCTACTTAGTACCTACATAGTATGTCAAATAGTCTAAAGAGTTCATTACACTGTAAATAGGTTTTCTAAGGGCTTATGTCATAATAGCTCAGTACTAATAGTCGCCGGGAGGTAGTTGAATAGTATTGGAGTATTTGTCTCTCGGGCGAGAAAATAGCGAACTGTCTCCCACGTGCTCACTTCACACGACGCGCACGCACGTGTAGTGAGTGCTGCACGTGGCACGTGGCACGGCGCACCGAGCTACCTACTGGTGGACCAGAACTGGTAACACTTGCACCATCTTCCGGCACTGGAGAAGTAATGGTCTGAACTTGAGTCTGTTCTGAAAACCTTCAACTTGATCCACAGCCGCGCCGCTGCGCTGTGACGATGCGATAGTTTTATGTGGATTTTTTTTATTTTGTTATCTCTTATAAATTAGATTGAATGCTGTTGAAATGCGATCTCTCAGGCGAATGTGTGGGTAAGACTATGAATGATAGGTGTACAAAATGTCGAAATTAGAGCAGAATGCAAGGCTGAGATAAGCATTATCGACAAAAATTAAGAAAGGGCTTTTACGGTGTTTTGGTCATGTGGAGCGAATGCGTGATGAAGGAACGGCTAAAAGAAGTTTAAATGCAAGTGTGCCTGGATGTAGAAGCCGCGGAAGGCCGAGAAAGACATGACATGACCAAGTACGTCAAGTACTTGAAAGTCGGAATAACCGGCGTATGTGTATGAGAAGATGTATGAATGTAGAGGACGCAAAGGGAAGTCTGTCAGGACAGAGTGGTATGGCGTTCTATCCTCTCTGCTACCCCTACGGGTAGGAGGGATCTAGAGATGTCAACATTCTCCACATAGGAGCGAACGTGGCGAAAGAATAAGAAAAGTTTGTAGGTGTACTCTCAACATACACAATATCCGTGGAAATATAATCACTTTAATACAAGTAATGATACAGATTGATAGGATAACGATACGTAATATAGAATCACTTTTTATATATCTCTCGCTAGCACAACGGTGGAGTTCAATACCCCACCTTGCCAGCCCTCAACAGGTGAATCATTTTGGCCATCCTAAATACTTGTACAAGTCAGTAACAAACCTATTAGAAGATGCCCGAATTCTACCGCTTAAACTTCGGTCGAATGACTCGCTCGTACAAGTATTAGTAACATCAAACGACTACACATTACATATGTGTACATATCTCATGTTGAAAATAGTAATTCAATCTATTCTATTAACCTTATCAGCACCCGATGCTGCATAGATCATTAAATTGGTACAAGGAGCACATAGGTTTCTTGTTGATTTGTACGTAATCTGAGATAAAGGCAATAATTAATTATTGGCATTACGAATAAATACTGAGAATATTTTTACTGCAAAAACACTATTTTTTTACTCAGCTTAATGTGTCGTTTACAATACCTACTTAAACGTGGTTTTAAAACGAATCTCTCGTGAACATTGATTTTTCAATTAATATTCTTAAATTTGTCAACTTGGTTAGTATTTAATCACAGCATCGCCAACACCACCACATCGTGCCGATCTATCACAGATTATCTATAACTATCTACTTTATTAAGAAAATATACTTTTAAAATTGATTTGAGGTGGTGTCAAAACTTTACGCCAGAAAAATTATATTTCAATTTTAGAAATATCGTTTACTTTATTTTTTAATACTTTAGTTACTGATATTTCTTTTTCAACACTACGGTACATTGATCCATTAAATTGCTGGTTTTAAACAAAGAACTTTTTTCATAAGAATTTTTTTACCTACCGAGGTATATATATATGTACATATTGCAGATATATTTCAAAATGTTTATCAATTTTTCACTGTAGTTTTAAGTTAGTTATAAAAAGCTACAATAAAGATATTGTTTCTGTTTGAAACAAATAAATCAATAAATTAGCATACCTACTATTACTACTACTACTACTACTCTCCCTTATCCGCATCCAATGGTGCATAGGGCACTGCATTGATACACCCAAGTGCAGTGAATATTGATAATTGTTACATGAAAAGAAAGATGATCAGTCTTACGCTTCAGCGCCAGCCAAAGTTATCACATTTATGCAATGTTTTTTTTGCAAAAATCACATTCAATTGAATATTTCATATTGACCCCATCGGGAATCGAACCCGCGACCGCATGCATGGTAGCCTAACGCGCTACCGCCATGCCACGAGGCGGACCTAATTAGACACTAAATAGTGACATTCATTTCATCTTTAAAATGTAAAATATCGACACTAGTATTACAGTTATATTGATCTTAAAACGAGTTCTGGCGAAAATTCGGGGATAATGGCTTCAACATGAATAAAGGAGCCGCCTTTATCGACAGCAAATGTAAAATTCTCGTAGGTACATAATATTAATTAGTTCACGTCTGTAGTTCAATGGTCAATTAAAATATGCAAAATACCAACACACATCGACCCGTGAATATTAAAGCGATGAGCTATTAAAAATAATTTTCTAAAAACTATTCAAGAGCTATCTTCAAAACCACTTTGAAATTTAAGACGGGTAGGAATGCTATAGTAGCAGTTAGCAGTAGTATGTAATATTAGGACACAGCTTAATCTTTGTGAATTATTAAACAAACTGTTCACAATACTTTGCAGACCTAGTGATACAGCCAAGATAACGCATGGGATTTCTGTGGGTATATACAATATACACACTGCACTTGGTGAGCAATGCAGTGCCCTATGCACCATTAGATGCAGATAATGGAAAGTTGTAGTAGTGCTCAAAGTGGAATCTATGATCCTCGCACTTAGTCATGACTGCTTGTAAGGTGGGTGTTATTAGTAAACAAACGTAGAATTTTATAAAATACTGTTTCGTTCGACAGCGCGAGGTCATTCGCATAAAAATGTTTTCAAATAAATACAAAAAAGATGACAACAAAATTTCTGTGAAAATATGAGGTTTCGTTTCTGACTACGCGTCGAAATCTCCATACAAACATGCATGCTGCATGATTTTAAAAAAAGTTTTGTATTTTATTTATTTATCACTGTTTTTGTTTACCTGAATTAAAATATAATTTTGTTTGTGCTATCTAAAATGTTGAAAAACTCACCTTTGTAGGCGGAAAATAGCAACAATTGAGAAAAGCGTGTACTCCTTCCGTCGTCACCGGAACTGAACTATCACCAACTCACGGCACACAATGTGACGATATTGGATTGCGGTATCGGGCGGTCATTAACAGTAGTAGCACCGAGTGGGGACAGGTGATGTGTCGGGCCCGCCGCAACGGGGTCTGCTGCGCGCCCGCTGGGGAGGGCCTTATATACCCACCCGGGAGGCGTGCCCCCCCACCACCACCCCTCCTAACCCGCGATCTAACCCTCGCAGGCTCACACCCCTTGACCCATTTAGGTACTGTGAACAATAATTAGTAATTAGTAAGTATTCCGGTCCAAGAAATTGAACAGGTATTTTGTTTATGTCATATCAAAATTGACAAAATATCACTGCGATTGCTGTTCCAATACGCTGTCCTGAGCGATGTTTCCGGACCAATTATTTGTAAGCATCCACTATGTATACCTTTTACATACAATACCTACATGCCATCAAAATCGAAGTGATTTCGTCAACACGCCCATAAGAATAAAATAATAATTTCTTTTCTTTTGGAAATCTATTGAAGAGATCAGCTGAAAATCTTCATGGTGGAGTATGTATGTACCTACAGGATATGATAGTAATTTAAATAAGTTGTATAAAATATGCGATAGGTTAGATGTAGATACTTCACTCTGGTCCACAGTGCGAATTATAGCCTCCGGAGTACCAACACCTGTAGCAGCCAACAACTAGCGCGTAATAACACCCCTTCCTCGTGGAATATTATCTCATTATTGTAATACTGCTGTGTAATCAGAGATGGACGGCGACAAGTAATACATATTGGCACGCACGAGGTCCAGAATCTATTCAAAATAATATTTATATAGGAGCTATTTAAGAAATGTCTATTTTTAATCTTTAAAATATAGTATAGCACAGAATTGACCTAATCAATAAAAAAACTAAAAACTATCATAGTATACCTACCTATATGGTTAATGTTCTTGCGTTCATCAACACTCTTGTCCTTTTGGACGACCGTTCTGTCTTAATTCTTGATTTCGTCAATTAGGTATCCAAATTAATTAAAGAAATTTATGGGACATGATAAACGTAGGTTGACATTAGATACTGGATCCCGAAATGTTTCACCGATCGATCTTCTTTGTATTTTACAAAGGTTCGCAAAATAAACCTACAAAAAAGTAGTTTGGGTCGATAAAATGCTTGTTTTATGCTTTATTATATGGACCTACAAACATTATGTTGAAATCATTTTATTAGAAAATAACATGGACGAGATTTGCATTTTTAGCGGTCGTTTACGTTATTTTTAGTTAATTAATTGATGGATAACTACTTTATGAAGTCAATATCAAACTAATCAAGGTTCATTGGGCTTCACGAGACAACAGAATTTGACTTTTTTTTATATTTTCCTTCATCAAGTGAAGCTTAAAAAGTATTTTTCAAATCTTAAAAATGTTAACTTATATCCAAAAATTTATATTTATACTCATACTACTCTGCTTATCAAAAGAGGCTAAATTGGCAGTTCATAATGGAGTTCTTTTGGAGTTTCTCTCTTATCGTGTACCAACCCTTATGTATGGTAGTGAAGCGTGGTTGTTGGAAAAATAAAGAAGGACGAAAGTAGATTTAATGCAGTTGAAATGCGATCTCTCAGGCGAATGTGTGGTAAAAACTATGTATGATAGGTGTACAAATGTCGAAATTAGAGCAGCAGAATGCAGGCTGAGATAAGTCATTATCGACAAAATTAAGAAAGGTCTTTTACGATGGTTCGGTCCGGTCATGTAGAGCGAATGGATGACGAAAGAAACGGCTAAAAAAATATATGATGCGACTGTGCCTGGATGTAGAAGTCGAGGAAGGCGAGAAAGACATGGCATGATCAAGTAAAACAAGTGCTTGAAAGTGGGCATGTAAGAAGTCGTATTAATCGACGTGCGTGCATGAGAAGATGTATGAATGAGGAGGAAGCAAGAGAAGTGTGCCAGGACAAAGTGGTATGGCGTTCTATCCTCTCTCTGCCTATCCCTTCGGGGAAATGGCGTGACGGTTAGTTAGTTAGTTAGTTTTTTATTATAAGTGTCCTTGAAAACTTTCAAAGATTCCCAAAATTTTTAAGCAAACAATCCATAATTGCCGAATTGCGAAAGATATGGAAATGATTCATTGTCTGAAAAAACATCGCAGTCACCAGTTTTCAGGATTTCACCGAATAATCGGTAAATCTATATTAACTCTAAACTACGAAAAAAAAACCATTATCGTCATAGATTTATTACGGGTATTATAAGAGAATGATCATTTTCCGTGCGTCACAAATTTGTTGAAAGTTTGTTTTAGTTATAGATATAAAACTTTTATTCTGTAATAATATATTCTGTGACGTTGTCACATCAAATCAAACTGACTCCTGACGCAGAATTATGATGGACCGGATAAAAATCATTCAACAGCTACATAAATAATAAAAGTTCTCACTATCTCACTATTTATTAATAAAAGTACCAATAAAATTTCCTTCCTAACGAAATTATCAAATATTGTCCTATGAGCGACTGAGAAATAACCAAATAACTAGATTTTTTTGATAAATTATCTATAATGATTCGTACTTTGATGATACAAACGAAGATTTCCTCTTTCTTTTACAAGAGCTTATCACGCAAGAATTCACCGAGTCGATTTTTTTTCATTATGAAACTGGTCTGCAAAAATTCTTGAAGGCAATTTTTAAATAAATCTAATTCAAAAGTTATGTATAAATTATGTATTATACTTTTTTATCTCGATATATTCTTTTCAAGTTCAAGGACCTTATAATTTAGAACCGATTAGAGGTTTATTCATTTATAATGGTCGTCTTTTAATTTAATATAAGAAGAAAATCAGAGAGTTAAATATTTTTTTTTTTTTAATTTTCACGATATTTTGCTTGTGGGAAATTCATATTGAACATTACATATTATATTAATCTTACGTTGGACAAGTTCACAGAACGAGTTGTGTGTTATTATTTCAATTTAATTACTCAAATTAGTGAAAATTGTCGATAAACTGAACTGCCTCTGCGCATGTTATTTAACAATTAAATCGTGGAGCTGTTTTCTTTAAATTGATTTATTCAATTATTAATTATTTTAAACTACATTTTATGAATTATTGCTAGTATTCATGTTTATCTTCTATAAAAATAGTGGTTTTCGGGAACAAATAGATTTCAATAAAAAATATTTTCCAATATTTCTTAAAAAACATATATTGATAACTAAAGTATCGAAAAATCATATAGTAGGCACTAAAAACTAAAAGAAAATAAAAACATAATATTACCCAAAATCACATAATATTACATATAATAGATAAACTTTACTTCCTTTTTTTCCTCGTTCCTTATCTTCTGTTTAGAGAAGAGACAAATTTCTGTAAATCTATAACCAAAGGAATCTTTTAGTCGTATTGCAAAATGGGAGTAGTTATCTTCCATTTCCAATAGATGTACAGAGTTTTCTTCCAAAAATTGTGCTTGAGAATCTCTCCTAAGTTGACATCGCACTGTTTAAAAATGTATATTATACATGCATGCTACAAGAACATCACTACTTTCTTTGTCCGTACCCGATGGTGCATTGGGGTCACTTGCATTAGATGAAAATTCTCGATAGTTAAAATGTTTGACATTAAATTTATGTCCATTTTTGTTTTCCTCGCATATTGTCACACGACCGGTTCCAGAAGACCACACTAATATTCAGTAGCAACCAAATAAGACTCATCTGACAGGTGCTTGACATTGTTAGGACCACTGCGACTGTGGAATACCTAATCTAATATAAACTGATTGTGTCGCTGGCGAATTTCAAGTGCACTTTTTTTTAAATTAAATTAAGAATCCAGTTTAATCTTTCTATTTTGACAAAATCAAAAGGTTTCTTGCTCTAACATTATGTTCATAAACAAGATTATATTTAATTTAAATTGATAACTGGTTTAAAGATAAAAATATCGTTCATTAATTATCCTCTAGCGCCCCTGAGTATATATACTATGAGTACGTACTCAAAAAAAAATATTTTTAAATAAATATTTTTAAAAATTGATGATTTTTTTCAATTTTTTTGATTTTCTGTTACACTAATATTTTACTCGAAAAAAAAGTTGAATTCAATTCAATAACATTACTTAAAAGAATCTTTTATTTTTTAAGTTCCCGTTAAAATCCAATAAAACATTTTGGTAAAATATTTATAATTTCCGAAAAATTAAATAGACATTTGGAATATAGTAAATATATATAAAATTATATTTTAAGGCTATTTTCATAACGCCAAATGCATAGTAATAAATTTAAATAGTCAATACAGAAGAAGTTCGTAAAAGTGCCTTCTTAGACATAAAAATTATTTTCTCTTAAAATTCCACTCACTACTAAAAAAATTTTTTATGGTCCAATAATAAGTATGTGTAGAAAACGCATCTGAAAAAACAATTATCATGATTTAGATCATGACTTTCCGAGGAAAAAAAAAAAACATTTTTTTAAAAAAACAAACATCTTATAACATGTCTCTTATGGTGAAAATCTAAATTAAATCATTACGGAATGCTTAGTTTCTTCTCTCATGGTCTCAAAAGGTTATAATATTTGTAGATCTGACCGAGACATGAACCTTTTAACTCTTAGTAAAATTTATTAATCATCAATAATCACCTTTTAAATCTTATTAATCATTAAACATGGATTTCAAATCACCACCATTTCCAATATTTAGTATTTGAAAATTACCTGTCTTTAGTAAATAAACGTACCACTTTCTACCTAAACCACAAACGTACTCGTATTTATTCTAGACGTAGGTGCCTGCTGGATCGTGGCAAAATGCTAGTTCTTTAAAAAAACAAAGATTCGTAATGTGTTCAAATCATTTTAAAATAATAAATTATTTAAATATACTTATTAACTAATTTCACAAAATGGTAACGAACAAATTTTTTCAGATATTATTGATATTCAACAGAGACAGAGAAAACTCTGGAAACGAATGTGGGTTATCTTCCAACTCTACCACAATTCGTTTCCAGAGTTTCTCTTGTCTCTGTTGAGATATCAATAATATCTGATATCAGCCCAGCATGGGTATAATCCAGTAATTTGTCTACAAGTATTTGTATTTCTTTCAAAAAATGTTGTTAAAAAATATTTTTCAATTTAAGTGTTGAAATAACGGTGTTAATCGGCAGTATAAAGTGTACTTCTTTTAAATATTAATTTACCTTCTTACAATATGAAAAACATAATTCAACATATTTTAATTTCTCAATATCTACTAATTTATTAAGCTATTTATTCGAAATATGTTTTTTTATAATAAAATCCCATGATTGCGTTCAAAACATTAGTTTTAAATCATTTAAAAAAAACATTAGGAATCCCCAAAAAAACGCAGAATTCTAAATTTCTATGCACTGAGCACTTAATTACTATGGAAGCAGAACAGAACAATATATAGTGCCAAGACTATTCAACAAGCTTCCAGGTGAGGTGAGAGGGCGCCACACACATCTTGCGCAAAAGGAAAATATTGCTGAAGAAATTTCTCATAGACAATCAAGATTTCAAAGTGTAATGAGTGTGAGATAAAGTTCACATGATATATTTAATATTACTACACTTTTGACTTCTACATTATTTAGCTCGTTTAAAAAGTTTTATTAATATGACAAGTTAGTGTTATTCAAAACTCGGTAGAAGAAACACGCCAAAAAACAAGTGAAAACTCGTTTTTTGGATTCAGATGTTCATTATGTTACATTTAATAAATAAATAAATAGAATGGTCCTTTTTAGTTGTACCTATCCATAAACATTTGTAAATAGTAAATTTACTATTTTAAACCATTATTTTCGTATTGAAAAAGCAGTGTGTTAATTTTCTTATAATTATATTTAGTATATTGTTAGCGGAAAGGGGTAGGGAAAGGGGAAGGGGGTGTAGAAGGAGAAACAAGTTCAAGGCGGCCCGTTGACATTTTGGTCGACTGCTCGGGGCTTGTGCTGGTGCTGCCGTCACACAACTACTGCACTATACGTGTATAGTGAGGCAGATTATGTACTTACTACATACCATACGCTGGGCAGATTGTTAGCAGATAAATCAGGATAGCTGCTGATCTACAATACAAGGTATTTCAGGTGGACTGAAACCCGACGTAGGTATACCCTCGTACTCAGTAGCGTGCTCTCCATACATGCAGAAAAGTATTGCCTACACTACAGCATTCAACATAAAAAGTGCAATTAGGTACTTATGTTAATTTGAAATATTAACCAAAATTCCCAAAACTCCTAACTAGTTTACCTTATTTCAAACTTACCCGCGAATAGTCACTAACCATGCTAAGCGCTGCGCCAGCGCCACCCAAAGAACATACTAAATCCTGTCATAAGCAAATACTAACTCTGCCTTTTTCCCAGAACAAACATCATCCTCTGCATAAATGTGAATGTGTGTGTTCATTTTTCCAAAAAATTTGTCAAGGAACAGGCAGTGCTTTTTGTGGTTCATTTTAATAGTGTTAAAATGACGCCGCTAGTGTGGATCATGTTGCTCGGTGGGTAGCCCACTCTCTCTTATGACTCGGCGCGATGCGCGGCGCAGCGGTGCATTAAAAAAAAAAGTATAAATATAGGTAGGAACTTTTTTTTGAATGAAGATATTTTGAATCTACGCATATACTTATAGGTACTGGCTTGAACTACAATTTTCGAAATATTTGTTTCGTCAGATAGGTAGGTATATATATATTAAATAATAGTTTTTTTTTTTTTTTTTTTTTTTTTTTGAGTTGCTGAATAAGAAAGCCTTACATGTTAAGTACAAGGCTTCGAGAATTCAGAGAGGTGTTTTGATTCTGTTGGTCGACACTTTTAATTATTCATTTTACTGTCCCTGGTTCAATGCCTTGATCTGTTTGGCCACCATTGTCATGAAGTTCATGAGTAATGGTGCGTGTTTGCTTTTCATAATTGAGGAAACATCTGTCATTGACAAGTTTGCGCCTACTGCATTCACATTCAAGACTGTACCGTTGTAAGCTGAAAATCGGACAGTGAAAAAGCAGATGCTCAACACTTTGAGAAGAGAGCTGTCATCGCACAAGCAAAAATCGTCATCTCTTATTTTAAACCTCTTAAGATAACTTCTCATAACTCCGTGGCCAGTAAACATCTGCGTCAGCTCGAAGGATGTTTCATGATGATTACGGAAGAAAGCTGCATCGGCTAATGTGTGGGAAGAACATTTTTGTAATTTTTCCAGTAGTAGAAGTGCTATATCGTTCTTCCCCATTGCTGCTGAATCTTGTGTTTAATGCAACGCTTCGCAAAGCTTAAAGGAAAATCTGAGAAAAAGGGGCAGTTCTCTTACAAGTTGCAGCTCGAGCCATTTCATCAGCCTTTTCATTCCCCAAGATGCCAGCATGACCTCTGATCCAGCAAATTTGTAAGGACTATTCCTCTTGTCTTCATAAGCTTCATTCTGTTCTGGATTTCCACGATAAGAGGATTTACAGAACGAGTGTCCATAATAAGCTTCAACCCCAGAACGACAATCTGAAAATTATATTAGCAAACTTCCACCTCTCAGGTGGTTTCTTTAATAACCATTCAAGGGCTTCTCTTATAGCGAGTAATTCGGCCTGGAAAACTGAGCACATATTATCTAGTTTAAACATCCTGCCAGGTAGTTCTGTGTATCCTTCATAAGGTACAAAAGCAGCTCCGACCTTACCATCTAAAAGACTGCCATCTGTAAATATTCTGATTTCATTAGGGATCGCTGGAGGCAAATTTTTGTCTATAAAGAGGCAGTTTTCTGAGATTCTTTTCACTCGGGTGAGGTAGAGTAAAATATTCTATTGTCCCTTGGTATGTACGCTCGTCGGGAATAATTACTTAATTTACCAGATTTCTTTACAGTATAAATATCTTTTCGTTCTTGAACTTTGAGGTCCAGTGGGTGTGAAACCAGTTAAAGCTTGAGCGGAGATAAGAGATATAGTTCGGTATCCCCTACAGGATCTTTATGGCAAATTGTCGTTGTAAGCTATCCAATTTTCTCTTGTTAAACTTCTTTTCGGCAGCAGTTGCCCATACGCTGGCCGCATATGTGAAGCAAGAGGTTCAATGGCTCCATAATAAAATCTGTCGCATCACCGCGGGAGAGCACCCCCATGTAGGTTTTTGCTGCTCTTACAAGCATACCAGAGAGATTCGCCGCCTTATTACAGATGTTATCTACATGTAATGACCAATTCAGTTTCTTGTCTATGGTAACACCTAATATCTTGATTGAATCAACAAGAGCGAGTCTTATACCGTTGATAAATAAGGTTGGAGATGGTTCATTTTCTCTTTTGGTCATCAGCATAGGTTTTGTTTTTTCTTCTGAGAAGGTAAGTTTGACTTTTTTACCCCAGTCAGCTATGATTGAAAGTGCTTGATTTGTATGATCTTCTCAGCCCTCAGACATGATCTGGGCAGTTACAGTTAGAAAGACATCATCTGCGAAAGCTTGAATACAGATTCCTTTCCCAAATTTTAATTGAAGGAGGTCGTCGAGTATTATATTCCAAAAGCTTGGGCCACCACAGGTTGACCCTTGGATACAGCCTTTCGTAGTCTTTTTACTTTTAGTCACATCTCCATGAGTAACTCTGACCTCTCTATTATGTAGATAGTTTTAAAACCAGTTCAGTAGATTTTTTGGACATTTTTTCCTTCGCAATTAAAATTTAAATAATAGTGTTGGGATCTCAAATGAATAAGCGTGTGTTCTTGTTGAAGCTTCTTTATTGACTGACTGGTTAGCATTATGGCGGGGCGCGGGGGTTGCTAGTATCGCTACACCCCTCCCCACCTAGTTCAGACATACATAATAATACAAAAATATAAAAAATTCATTTTAAACATTTCAATAAAATTGACATCCTGTATATAAGCGATTGGTAACATCCTTATCTCTATTGTTTTCATTTGACACTGTGTTTATAATTTCTTAATTCGAAGAACTTTTGTTTAACTCATTTGGCACAAAGGAATACTCAAGTTACTTGATAAATATTGCACTATGGTAATTCACTACTTAATTAATCTTGTTTATTTTTAACACAAAAGTAAGCCAGCAAATATATATGAAGTTACACTGTATTATCTTTTTAAAACGTACTCATTAAAACTGTCTGTTAGTTTCTCGTGGGAGCTACGGTCACGTGAGACCTAGCCTCCCTCCTTGCCTGGACCTCTTGTGTTTACCTGGCCCACCAGGTAATTTATGGCAGCGTTTCCAGATCCAATAGACGATTTCCGCCGACGACGAGAAAACAAATTATAACCATCATGGTCATGTTCATGCTCCCAGATCTGGTTCCCCGTATCACTATTACTTCCCGCCTGGGCGATAACCACTTCTTCCTTCGACTCCGAACTGCCCATGTTCTTAGTACTTTGTTTCGGGTAGTTTACGCGAACCTGACGGGCTTCCTAATGCTTCTGCCAGATCTTGTAGTCACGGTAGTCTATTTGGTATTCCGCTGATTTCGCTTTTCCCCATGTGAAAAATTCGTTTGGCGTGCTGAAAACCGGATATTCTGCCGGAATGTTTCTGAATTCCTTTTAATGTTATCAGGTACTAAATAATTTGCTGACTGTACACATTTGTCCGAGGCGTCACTCCATGTCTTAGTGTTCTCTAATAGGAATGCAGGTTTAACTCTATCAATGGGTCACGTTGCTTTCTTTTTGGTTTATTTAAAATTTTGAAAATCTTCTCGTTTCTCTCTAAAACTCTGTACGGGCCTTCGTACGGTGGTGTAAGGGCCCTCTTGGTTTCGTTGCGTAAAAATAACATGGGAGCAAAACTTTAAGTCGGGATGTTGGTAAGCATTCCTGCTCTGTGCTGTTCTATTCGTCGGAAAAGATGCCTTATAAAAAACGATTTATTAGGTTTTTAGTATACTCAGTGTCGTTGATTTTTTGGCTTTGAAGGCGTAAAAAAAATCTCCTGGCAGTCTCAATGATGTACCATAGATCATTTGAGCTGGACTGTAACCTATATCTTCTTTGAGTGATGTGCGTAGGCCTAACATTATTATTGGCAACACCTGCACCCCATTGCGTGTTGTGTTCACATTTAGCCATGATTGCTGCTTTAAGTGTTCTTTTATGATATCGTTCCACTTTCCCATTTGCCTTAGGGTTATACGCCGTGGTGCGTTTTTTTTCTATCCCTAATATCTTTGTTAGTTTGGCTAAACAGTTCCGATTCAAAACACTGTCGCCCTTGGTCCGTTGTAATGTAAAGCAGGACATCCAAATCTCGATATCCAAAATATAACTAGTGTCACGCTAGTATCTAGTAAGTATTGCTAGTATCGCTACAATAGCTTTGTACTGTCTATTCAAAACTCTGTGCACCCCCCATAATAAGGTTATCAAACCCGTTGAGTTGCGTTTTGACCATAATAATTTTGTTACTCGTGGCATGGAGGTAGCACGTTTGGCTGCCATGGGCATGCATGAGGTCGCGGGTTCGATTCCCGTTGAGGGTTAACATGAAATGTTTATTTGAATGTGATTTTCGTATAAATATATTTCGTAAGTGATACCTTGGACTGCCGCTGAAGCGTGAGACTGATCATCTTGCCTTTTTGTAACAAATGACCAAGATTCATTGCACTTGGCCCTATGCACCACTGGTTGCGGATAAGGGAGAGTAGTAGAAGAGTAACCTTAGGTACTGACCCCAACTGCCTCGGTATAGTGTACAGCAGTACTGCAGTTTTGCACATGGTACTAGCACACTGTACTCCGAGGCAGGTTCTGATACATTCCTAAATCGATTACTCTCCGGGAATAATATGAATTAAAACTACTTTTTACAAGCAGTTAACCTTTTCTTCCGCTTTTGTCGTGTACCGACACGTCTTGTAGTAACCCATTGTATTTGTAGTTACCAACCAACAATAATAATAAGACATACTACCAACACATATAGTATTTAGGTACTGTGTTATAAAAAGCTTTCAAACAGTTCGGACTATTCTTGGATAATATTAAAATGCACATTGTAATTAATAAACTATTATTTCTGTCAACTGAAAGAAATCAAATGTGTTTTAAAAACTAGGTCTACGAAAGTTTTAATATTAATTGTGTCCTGTTGACCCCGACTGGAATTGAATCGAACCCGGGACCGGTAGTCCAACGTGCTAACCACTACACTACGAGGCGGACAAAGTATTACAGAAGGTTGTAATAAATAGTGTTCTTTGGGCTGAGGACAAATTTCCTTTTTATTTACGTAAAGGGATAGATACGAGTGATTAATGGATTCAGCAAAAAAAAATAATGCTAATGTAATGTAAAGAACTATATGATTATCCAGTTTGATGTATAATTTGATTGTATATAAAAGTCTCCACTCTACCCCCTCCATGATACAATTTTGAATAATTTTTCGTTTTGGTGTGTTGATAGACAAGGGGAGCTTATATTACTTGTATATCTCGATAGAATAATATTCAATGTCCGTTTGTTTAAGTGGTGAGTATCTTGGTTCGCTTCAGTTGTCTCTAAGTTACTGATCTTATATCCCTAAGAGCCCCCGCAGACTACAGACTTTCTATCGGCCGATAGTTTAGTCGGGCTTTTAATCAGTATGAAGATGTATGCAAGTGCGCATACTACAACGATCCGGTATCGGTCGATTGCTAAGTTTAATAGGCTTCACGATTGCCTTCAAATCATCCTATCGGCAAACTATCTGCCGATTGCTAAATCATTATGGCGCTCTTCCACGCGCGCACACCTGCCGATCGTTTAATCGGTGTGTATTCTCCTTCCCTATTGCTGGTCCAATAAATGTAACAAGTTCATTGAAGCTGGTTATGCTCATACAATAAAAGGCGAAAAAAAAAATTGGAATAAACCAGTCATTTGGAATGCATAGTGTAAAATTTTCATTTCAATAATATATCACTGTGGATGGGTTGCACCTAATACTCTCGGTTTCTTTTCTTAATCCTTCGCTTTCGTTGTAAAAAAGCAATAATAACTTTTTTGACAATATTGTATCAACCTTCATGATGACCGCTCTTTTCAAAAGCCGTTTATTAACTAGCAAATCATTCGAGAGCAGTCGGCCGATTGTGCTCTGGTCTGCGCACTCATCACCAACTCGACTGTTTTGTTGATCCAGTGTGCGCGCTAGCAGCCCAACCCGACTAAACTATCGGCCGATAGAAAGTCTGTAGTCTTTGGGAGCTCTAAGGGAGGAAACATTTAGGGGGTTGGGGTGGTGCAGGGTCGGCATTTTCTTTTTTCGTTAATAATATTATAATTAAGTGTACATGAAAGGAATTTTCAATTATGCCAATAGTGGCGCATAGCCCCAACATTAATAATCTTTTGTAACACGAAAACAATATTTTAAATGGTCAATTTATCAAAAGAATCTCCCGCCAAACCAAGGGATAATGAGTTTTATTGTTCGTTGTATTAACTTGTATAAACAGCGAGAATTTTGTTCCAATAAAGAGCAACCATTAATCCTCGAAGGGTTTAGAAATAAAATATTGTAAAGATTATCTGTTGACAGTATTTGCATGTTATTATCCCTTTTAAATTTTTGACTAATCATTCTTCCGATAAAAATGTCGTCAGAAGCATATTTTGTTTTATTGTTTGTAGATTATATTATGTTTTTTTCTTCTTTATTTTCAGTTTCAGTATTTCCTGAAAGTTAAGAATAATAAAAATGCCTTATCTTGGATTTTTTTGTTTTTAGAAAAAAAAATTTAGGTAACGTAAGAAATGTAACGTACATTATTATTATAGGTACATGGTGTAACAAAACTCGTAGTACAACCCGAAAACTGGTGAATCTACATCATATTTGGAGTGGAATGTGTAATAAATGTGTTCCTTATGAATAGTATAAATTTGACTAAATAAGTGATATTTGATAACAATTTGCAAAAAATACTTCGTACTCAATTTTCTCGAAAACTATGAGTCAAATAAAAAAACTACAAAATCGGCTCCAAATATGATGAAGATTCACTGGTTTCCCGCTTGTACATCTAGTTTTGTTACACCGTGAATATATAACGGTAATAAAATGTCTATTGGTTTATTGGTTATGTACGTATATTTTTATTTTTTTTATTTAAAAAGTAATAAATCAGATACTAACTAAAATAATCGCAGTTCACTGCGACAGTATTTTTCTTTTTTTTAAAAAATATTTTGTTGCATTGTAAAAAAATTATGTAATTAAATCAATAAATAATAAATGAACCTGTCTTATTTTCAGCACGAATGCATTAAAGGTTGGTGTGTGTGGACATTTTGAGCTGATTAATATTTGGACAACAAACGTGAACTTGACTTGGGAGGATGCACGGGAGCTGGTGCCGATCGCTTGGCTGGAGGCAGTTTGTGGATTCTATATGCTCCACATAGGGATGCGGATATGGTATGATGATGATGATATTAGTTAAATTGAACAAAAGTATTTCTTAGTATCTAGTGAAATAATATTGAAGCTAGACAACTCTAGATCTTTCCTTGCTATGGATTCTGAACATTCTTTCTATTTAAATATTTGATGCATAAAAAATATAATTGATTGGCGCCGTCTTTTTGTATCTGGTTGAAACATATTTATTGCATGAGATAAGTAGAAAAAAATAGTGATTTATATTTTCCGAAATTCCAAACGAATTGACAATCTTGTTTGAAAATAAAATTAAAAACTCGTTTTTAGTAAATAACAATATATTATCGTTACCCGTTACCGTTATCCGGTGAGGGAATATTCCAGTCGTTTGACGGTAAGTTTGGTTTTCTGAATAAATACCATAAACTCTTGGAATCCTGATCCTGATTTCCTAAATTCTTCTTGTCGATAAATATTATTCGTCTGCAGTTAGCCAGCTCTCTACTCTGCGATAAGACTGTTCGACCCAGCCGCTACAAGACTGTATAGTTCCCAAGGACTGCGCAGATATCTCCTGATCACGCCGCGCCATGAGGATTCACGGGTGTACGGTGCACGGTACACCTACCTACCTAGCAATAGGTACCTATCCACGCTTATGCCACATGTACTGGGTAAATTGAACAATGACAAAAAGTATTATGTTTTTAATATCATAATAATTTTCATGTGCGAATATTTTTTTAGCCAATAAGAACAGGTTCGACAGGTTCAAACATCTTACGTTTCCGAAACGTAAGAATATTATATATTTTCTTAAATAACCAGCATGATCGCGTGAACTCGTTTTTATGGACAGATAAAATTTAATGATAAAAATTAAATATTTTAACTGGTCAACTGGTTTTATTATAGCGATATAGAACCAAATCTTGGAAAATAGAGACGTGTATTTAGGTAAACGCATACTGGTCTGGGCTGCAGAAAACAATAGTTTCTCCTGAGCCTCTCGTGAACTTGACCGAAGTAAGTGGTTACTTCATGCGACATTCACGGGCAAACAATACAAGATTATTCTTATATCAGCACAACTATTAATAATAAGAATTAACATCTTTAATACTAACTTACTTTACAGAATAAAATAACAGCATTTCTCTAGTCCACCACAGCTCCCAGTAGATAGGGAAAAAAAGGTAAACTCCTGAAGCGGAGTTTGGTAAAAGATTGATACTGTTTACGGATAATGTTGTTCCTACTCTGTTTTTTTCTCATTACTAGTATATCAAGCTGTCTTACAGGTCCGAACTTCTGCCTACTATTTATTATTTATTAACTTATATATGATAATAATACAAACATAATGAGATAACAAATTGCGGAAAATGGCAACTCACTCAGGAAAGACTGACGACTCGTGATACATAATAAGCTGGCTCCAACCCACTAGGATAGGTTTCTATACCAAAATCTGTGGACGCAGAAAAATAAAACAAAAATCACAAAACCTCGGTCCAATCCGTTTGTGTATCGGATAATCAATACGCGAGATATGGCAATTCAAACTTCAGGTTTTAAAAACATGAAAATGCGATCGGTGAAGAAATAATGTATTGTAAAAAAAATAAATTATGAAGCCCTAAAATATTTTTGTAGGTACTTTAGCGAGAGAAATGAATTGGTGGGATTTCAAAATAAGGTGGGCCATGTTGCTAGTTGTTAGTGTATGGTGTTTAGCATGTAATGCTTACTATACGAACCAATTGGAATAAAAAGATAATTCACGATATCGAGCCTTTGTTCTGTAGGTAGGTAGCTAGGTAGGTCAACAAAGATTTTCGGAACTGAGCAATAGTTTCCTGGAAACAACCAGCTATCAGTCATGACGTCACACGGTAGCCGACACACCGACACTACATGAGACATACGCCATTATCCGCGAGTTAGTATTCCCATGTGATTGGGTCACCGCAAAACCAAATATATTTTCCTCGTCTAACTGTCTGCGGTTAAAGAGTGTAAGCAGTATGAATAGAATAAAATCTAACCCAGAATATTCATTTCATCCTGCAGGCAATAATAAATTTATTGTTGAAAATTTAAACAAAGGAAACTTGAGTCACAAAATGATTGAACTCAAACACTGATTTTTGTTACAAATTATATTTTTCTGGGTTGTTACGCTGTTTTCTTATGCTTTGTGGTGCCGACGCCGACGTTTCGAAGCACGTTGCAGGCTCCATTATCTTACTGATGTATTATAAGTGTGATGTTAGGCCATAATCCAGCCCTGGTGGCGAGTTTCGCTTTGCGATCAGTGGCGTGTTGCGAAAAGGAATAATGTAACAAGGAGGATTGTTTATGTTTATAGTTCTCCAGGAGAAGAATAAGGAAGGGTCAGTGTCCTTTTTGGGCTCATTTGTGCCTCCTGTTCGGCCATCACGATACAACGGAGACCGGTTACCGAGGACTGCACCGCCACCGCGCACCGCCGACGCGCACCGCCGCCGCGCACCGCCACCGCGCACCGCCACTGCTGGTATCAACAAATATCGTAACGTCTTTTTTTTAACGTCAAACGCCAAAGACATTCAATATTTGGTGCAGAAAAAATTCTCGTTTAAAAATACTGTTTAAAACATTCCTATGTTTCAGAACGTTCTATCATATTTGATGGGTTTACATAATCCTCTGATATGCAATAAATTATTTCATAATTTACTCATTTCAGCTTCTTTTTTGTATGAACCTATCTCAGCACTAGGAGCACACCAGACCTGCGGACTGCGTTAACTACAACTAAACTGACTCACCACTTTTAGAGAGCAGTTTCACCACATAAAATCATCAAGATACACTGCACTTGGTGTAACAATGCAGTGCCATATGCACCATTGGGTACGGAGAAGGGAAAGTAGTAGTAGTGGTATGTGTTCGTTACTACGATATCAAGTCACTTGAACTTTTAAAAATTGAAATTTACAGTTAAATAATTTAAATATTGAGACGATCGACATTTCGTTTTCTGTCAATCTGAAATTATCTTTATAAGGTCAAATAAGATTGAATTATTATTAAATCCGTCGAAAGATGATAGCTGAATGAATTGTTTGTATACTTTTCTAACATTTACGTGATTCTATAAATTCAAATGCAAATAACCTTAGCATTAAAAGTTTATGACAAGAATTTCCGTAAATTTATGGATTTAAAAAGGTGCTATTAAAATGATGTCACTTAACGGATCGGATTTCGTTCGGTCATTCAAAGGCCACTAACAACCTTATAGTGTAATGTTATGAGAACTTTATGTACTGTATCAAAACTACAACTTATATTTATTTTACGTTAAAAAAATAACTGCGACCAAAAAGTAATTATTATAAAAAATATTTTGTTGCTATTATTTTATACACATATTGAATAAACCTCCTCAATATTTATGCGTCCCTATTGTAATATTTACAAAACCCTATTTTAAGCTTAACCTTAAGCCTTTTATAACTTTGTGGTTGGCAAAAACGCTATTTTGTTATTAAAAATCTATAGTTTAGTCAAAACCGGTGGTAAAGTGAACACTATAAGATGCTTTCCTTATAAATATATAATTATGGCTATCTAGGAAACATTACTGGCAGTGTTTACTACCGATGCGCGATGTAGGTAGTTGGTAGAGAGTAGGGACATGGATACAACAATACTGATTATTATTATTGTCAAATCATGGTGCGGCGTGACATTGCTCCAGTCTGGCCGCGGCCGGTTCAGTAGACCCACAGGCGCAGTGGCTCAGGGCTCAAGTCGCCCATATCTATATACATACAACATGTGTAGTTATATGAAGTGATTTATATTCAAGTTCATGTACATATATTATATGTAGATACCTAATTGCTTTGCAGAAATTTTCCTGAACCAATGTTTTGTTTTGTTTTGTAATTCTAATACATGGTGGAACAAAGCTCGATGTACAAGCGGGAAACCAGTGAATCTACGTTATATTAGGTCCTTACATATGAAGTTGGCGTTTTGCCGTACTGGCAAACTTTGATCTCAAATATCTTCTCTTTGGTTAGGAATTCCAAATTCAAATTTATACAGCTATTTACTCAAGTATTTGTGTTTCGAAAATAATAATTCATTTGTTTTTTCCTCAATTGTTTTTTTTTCTTTGCGTCACTCAGTTTACAAAATGGAAAACTTAAAATATCGCGTTATTTACGAGTACGAGTTCCACCGTGGCACCAGTGCTGCAGAAACGGCTCGAAGGATTAATGATGTGTATGGCGACGGTGCCGCAAAAGAAAACACAGTGCGTTTTTGGTTCCAACGTTTTCGTTCTGGAAATTTCGACCTGCAGAACAAGCCCCGTGGACGGCCGGAGACCAAAGTTAATAATGAAGAATTGAAGGCTATTGTGGAAGCGGATCCATCGCAAACCACGTCCGAGTTAGCTGCAGGCTGCGGTGTTAGTGATAAAACTGTTTTAATCCACTTGAAGCAAATTGGAGAGGTGAAAAAGCTTGAAAGGTGGGTACCTCACGAATTGAGTGAAGCAAATCTAGCAAAAGCTAGACCACACACTGCACAACAGATGGCTACCAAATTAGAAGAGCTTCAATTGGAATGTCTAAGACATCCACCGTACACTCCGGACCTTGCCCCAACAGATTACTATTTTTTTCGAAATTTGGATAACTTCTCGCAAGGGAAAAAATTCAACTCCGATGGGGCAGTCCAAACCGACTTCAAAGATTTTATTGACTCCGTCGTCCGAATGGTTTTTTTAGTAAAGGGGTCGATGAACTACCTATGAGATGGCAAAAGTGCATAGATAGTAATGGTACATACTTTGATCAAATAAATATATTATATTAAAAAAAAATCAACTTTATGTTCCTCCCATACAAAACGCCAATTTCATATGTAAGGACCTAATATTTGGAGTCGATTTTGAAGAATAATTTTTTTTTTATTTGACCCATAGTTTTAGAGAAAATTGAGTACGAAGTAATTTTTTTTTCGATAAATTGTTGCAAATTGTTATCAAATATTATGTATTTAGTCAAATCAATACCATTAATAAATCAAACAAAATAAAAAACAGCATTTTAATATGAATTTGTGCAATTTTTACTTAATCTGCGGTACTAAAGAAAGCTTTTATTAGAAGAATTTATTTTTTTTAAGTCACATTACACATTCGACTCCAAAAATGATGTAGATTCACCAGTTTTCGGGTTGTACCTAGAGTTTTGTTACTCCATGTATAATTACTTGACAAGTGTTCACGTATAATTTATATTGCGTATAATTTTTATTGAGAATTAAAACATTTAATCCAAGATGGTTGTTGGACGTTATTCAATGGAACTTGTTGGTACCTACATACAGTGACCTATATGATACAATAAATAACCTACAATAACAATAGCTGGCAAGCTTACAAAAACTCAGAACCCGCGTATTGCCATAATTATTTAAATACTGGTCAGGTAGAATGCATAACATTAGATATAATTATAGAAATAAGAAGATATTTATAAAATAAAAAAGGGGTTTAGATGAGTATACCCAAAATGATTAAGATTCACCGCTCTTATTGTACGAGTAATGCAGTGCCCTATGTAGGTACCATTAGGTGCGAATAAGGGAAAGTAGTAGTAGTAGTATTAGTACACAAAATCAATAGCATATTTCTTGTTTGCATATTAAATCATATTATCTACAATGTGACGTCATGTGCTCGCATAATGTATACCGATACTGTTCTAGTGAAGTCTGGAGTGTGGAGTAGGCAAGTCCCACGCTAGAAATTACTAACTAACTGGTTCCAGATTCAGAATGCAACGGTTTCATGCAATGGATAACGGTTTCAAACAAAAATAAACTAAATGTTATCATATCCAAATATTTCCATTGAGACCCTGACCGCGGATGCACAGATGTCTGGTGTGGGGGGCCTGGCGAGGCGAGATACCGGTCTCCACACGGTTGGTAGAAACTACTAATAAATAATGAACTAACATACCCTACTACTGCTAATTTGGGCCGACTCTGGTTGGTTTGGGTGATGGAAACAATGACAATTATAATACATAAGCCGAGACAGTGGTTGGGGCAAGGAAAGCATTTGTTCGCGTACATAACGTTAATTCGCGGTCTAGCTTGTTGAAAAAATCGGTAGAGTTGTGCTGGTCTGAAAAAGACTCAATAGTCTTTAAAGCGTTCTATGGAAAGGGTGGGGCGGGGCTTTCATTGTATCCAAATATTTGAAAAATGACATGAAAATTCGTCGGTCTTAATAAAAAATAAGTTGTTGCTTTTGTAGATATTTATAAAAAATGTAATATGAGCACACATGTCATATGTCTAATTTATAGATAAAGGGAGTTATTGTGCGCATGTCACTCTATCTTAGACAAAGTTATCATTCTTTATCTATGAACACTATAGTGTCTTAAGAGTATCCTGTCCCAATAATAATTAAACATCGTAATTAAACATTAAACCAATCGCGAGATATTTAAAAAGATAAATCTTTAAAACTTCAATTTTCCTAGGACTTGGGAACTCTCAATGCCTGTTTTCCCAAAACTATGTGTTAAGTGGACATATGACATCTGCGCTCTTAACCATTCATAAGTTGTAGCGAAGTTAATGTTACAGTAGTCAACACGATCCATAAAGACAAGGAGCCGATAAATGGGAGATAAGACTTCATTACCGCAGTAAAGGTGTTATTATTACTCTGAATGGCTTATTCCAAGTCCCAAAACTGCTCAGTGCTCAGTTGCTCGATCACAGATCACTATCGACTCGGTAATAAGCGACGTGATAACGATTTAATAATAACCTATGGATGTTTAACGTTTTCGCGATCACAATGGAACACGCGTTAAAAGTTATCGATCGGGATTATTACACGAGCGCATCAAGTCGCGAACTATTTCCCGAGATATATCTTATTTGCACATATCTTCATTCAATCTTTCTCGAGTGCCGTATTGCATTTAGCCGGTTTTCGGCAAGCCAAATATTGAGAAAAGCAGTCGACATAATAAAAAATCCGACAAGCGCGATGATTTGACGTTTGACGTACGGCCGCGATATCGCGTGCATCGGCTCCGCTCGGCTCAGATCGGCAATGCTCGGCTCGGCGAACGTGATATTGAACGAATGTCATTGTGATCGGTCAAATCGTTAGCGTTAGTACGTGGTTAGCACGTTTTTAACTACGTCGATAGTTATCTGTAATTGAGCTACAGCTGCAGCGGCGGGATATAAGATTTACTGCGTAGTGAGACCAGCAGTTGACCGGTAACTGGTGGTCGGGCTGGGAAATCTAGCTGCAACTTTCCGCGGAGTCAATTTGACGGAACGTGATACACTGCGCACGCGCACCCCACACTTCACGTGGGTAGCGAGAAGTGTTGATGGTCGCGTGGATCTGGATTACTTTACATATTATGCTTGTTACTATTATTGTTTAGTGCTCACTTTTAGTTATTGTGATCTCACTAGGGTAAGTCAAGCCCAGGCTTTACCAGTGGTAGTAATGACACCACCGCCACTGCTAATTGCATTATTGAAAGTTTTCATGACATTTACTACCTCCTCGTTAAATTTTTCTATATAGCGCTATCCTGACGTGCAAGTCTCTCAAATTAAGTTTTTGGGCGAAACTTCTGAATGTACAGTATTTAAATTTTTATTTACATTTTTTTTGGGTAAAATTCCGAAACGTTTTTCATAATCTTTATATCATATCTTATCAGAAGTGGCTTCTTGAGAAGCCATCATCAGTGGTTATTCACCACAGCATCTTTTACGGCAAAAAATGACAATATTCTATCGACTTATCAAGTGTTTATTGTTTTAAAGATATTACAATCCAATGGAGAAAAAATCATCAAATAAAATCAAAGTGTTCATCTTCATTAACTACTTACCCATTAAACATTAATAAAGGTAGATATTGTCGTCATATCACAAAATTATCTGAAATTATCCCATTATGTTAAGCGCCATGATGACAACATTTACCTTTATTAGATATCGTAAGAATATTATTAACTAATAGCAGTGGACTACCTATCTATCTTATTATTAACGAATTGTACTGGAAGCTTTCTGTTCTGACTGCTATCATCTACCGATACCGATTTAATAATATATGATAAAGTAATTATGTGATTTGATATAAATGAACTATTACTTGTTTGGAGATCAGAACTTAGGGCGAACGAACAATGCAATATATGAATAGTCCCTCACGATATGATCTCCTCTGAAATACCAGTTGGAACTATATTCGATGCAAATTATAAGCTCCAAACTGGTCTTCATCGATATTAAATATTAATTTATCAAGTCTGCAGAACGAAACAAAAAAAAGTACTTTGAATGTCAACCAACTCTGATACGACATTGATTATTATCTGGCTGTGCCTCAGGCAAGATGATCTTACTAATAAATATTGTACTGGCTGTATGTTTGTGTATCATTATGATGATACAAGAATCAGGTTGTAGGTTGGTCCATATTAATATGTTCCAATTATTCAATTTTATCGATATTTTTGTAAGTAGGTATGCAAAAATATTTTTCATTGATAATAACCATTATTTTAAATTACAAAAGGTAAAAAAGTATTTCTGAAAGTAGTCAATGCGTATAAATGTACTTTCTAAAGGTCGTTTACATATTTCAAAGCGTTAAAATTAAAATGTAATATTTATCAAAAGGTATTTTTCCACTGTACTTTTAAATGTACTGATATGATTTTAGTTTTACTTATCTACCAATCTACCTACCTACCTACCTACTTAGTACCTACATAGTATGTCAAATAGTCTAAAGAGTTCATTACACTGTAAATAGGTTTTCTAAGGGCTTATGTCATAATAGCTCAGTACTAATAGTCGCCGGGAAGGTAGTTGAATAGTATTGGAGTATTTGTCTCTCGGGCGAGAAAATAGCGAACTGTCTCCCACGTGCTCACTTCACACGACGCGCACGCACGTGTAGTGAGTGCTGCACGTGGCACGTGGCACGGCGCACCGAGCTACCTACTGGTGGACCAGAACTGGTAACACTTGCACCATCTTCCGGCACTGGAGAGTAATGGTCTGAACTTGAGTCTGTTCTGAAAACCTTCAACTTGATCCACAGCCGCGCCGCTGCGCTGTGACGATGCGATAGTTTTATGTGGATTTTTTTATTTTGTTATCTCTTATAAATTAGATTGAATGCTGTTGAAATGCGATCTCTCAGGCGAATGTGTGGTAAGGACTATGAATGATAGGTGTACAAATGTCGAAATTAGAGCAGAATGCAAGGCTGAGATAAGCATTATCGACAAAATTTAGAAAGGGCTTTTACGGTGTTTTGGTCATGTGGAGCGAATGCGTGATGAAGGAACGGCTAAAAGAAGTTTAAATGCAAGTGTGCCTGGATGTAGAAGCCGCGGAAGGCCGAGAAAGACATGACATGACCAAGTACGTCAAGTACTTGTACTTGAAAGTCGGAATAACCGGCGTATGTGTATGAGAAGATGTATGAATGTAGAGGACGCAAAGGAAGTCTGTCAGGACAGAGTGGTATGGCGTTCTATCCTCTCTGCCTACCCCTACGGGTAGGAGGGATCTAGAGATGTCAACATTCTCCACATAGGAGCGAACGTGGCGAAAGAATAAGAAAAGTTTGTAGGTGTACTCTCAACATACACAATATCCGTGGAATATAATCACTTTAATACAAGTAATGATACAGATTGATAGGATAACGATACGTAATATAGAATCACTTTTTATATATCTCTCGCTAGCACAACGGTGGAGTTCAATACCCCACCTTGCCAGGCCCTCAACAGGTGAATCATTTTGGCCATCCTAAATACTTGTACAAGTCAGTAACAACCTATTAGAAGATGCCCGAATTCTACCGCTTAAACTTCGGTCGAATGACTCGCTCGTACAAGTATTAGTAACATCAAACGACTACACATTACATATGTGTACATATCTCATGTTGAAAATAGTAATCAATCTATCTATTAACCTTATCAGCACCCGATGCTGCATAGATCATTAAATTGGTACAAGGAGCACATAGGTTTCTTGTTGATTTGTACGTAATCTGAGATAAAGGCAATAATTAATTATTGGCATTACGAATAAATACTGAGAATATTTTACTGCAAAAACACTATTTTTTACTCAGCTTAATGTGTCGTTTACAATACCTACTTAAACGTGGTTTTAAAACGAATCTCTCGTGAACATTGATTTTTCAATTAATATTCTTAAATTTGTCAACTTGGTTAGTATTTAATCACAGCATCGCCAACACCACCACATCGTGCCGATCTATCACAGATTATCTATAACTATCTACTATTAAGAAAATATACTTTTAAAATTGATTTGAGGTGGTGTCAAACTTTACGCCAGAAAAATTATATTTCAATTTTAGAAATATCGTTTACTTTATTTTTTAATACTTTAGTTACTGATATTTCTTTTTCAACCTACGGTACATTGAATCCATTAAATTGCTGGTTTTAAACAAAGAACTTTTTTCATAAGAAATTTTTACCTACCGAGGTATATATATGTACATATTGCAGATATATTCAAAATGTTTATCAATTTTTCACTGTAGTTTTAAGTTAGTTATAAAAAGCTACAATAAAGATATTGTTTCTGTTTGAAACAAATAAATCAATAAATTAGCATACCTACTATTACTACTACTACTACTCTCCCTTATCCGCATCCAATGGTGCATAGGGCACTGCATTGATACACCAAGTGCAGTGAATATTGATAATTTGTTACATGAAAGAAAGATGATCAGTCTTACGCTTCAGCGCCAGCCAAAGTTATCACATTTATGCAATGTTTTTTTTTGCAAAAATCACATTCAATTGAATATTTCATATTGACCCCCATCGGGAATCGAACCCGCGACCGCATGCATGGTAGCCTAACGCGCTACCGCCATGCCACGAGGCGGACCTAATTAGACACTAAATAGTGACATTCATTTCATCTTAAAATGTAAAATATCGACACTAGTATTACAGTTATATTGATCTTAAAACGAGTTCTGGCGAAAATTCGGGGATAATGGCTTCAACATGAATAAAGGAGCCGCCTTTATCGACAGCAAATGTAAAATTCTCGTAGGTACATAATATTAATTAGTTCACGTCTGTAGTTCAATGGTCAATTAAAAATATGCAAAATACCAACACACATCGACCCGTGAATATTAAAGCGATGAGCTATTAAAAATAATTTTCTAAAAACTATTCAAGAGCTATCTTCAAAACCACTTTGAAATTTAAGACGGGTAGGAATGCTATAGTAGCAGTTAGCAGTAGTATGTAATATTAGGACACAGCTTAATCTTTGTGAAT
>JAGVSP010002016.1:0-34235 GCA_022494985.1 Micrasema minimum | reverse complement strand
AACCAACCCAAAATCCTTTTGATTTTTCCCAAGAAGAAACCCCAGTTTTTTAAAAAACTTAATTGTTTTTGGGGCCCGGTTTCCCCCAAAAATTTTTTTGGCGAAAACAAAATACACACATTCCCTTCCATCTGGCTTCACTCTGGGGGGTCAGCCAATCAGAGCGCAAATTTGGGGTATGCAAAAAAAACAAAAGAATTTTTTCAAAAAGGGGGTTTTAAAAGGGGCACTGGGCCCTTCCCCAAAAATCGTCGTTTTCCCTTCCTGAATTTAAAGCCAAAAAAGGGATGTTTTTTTCAAAGTTTTGAATATCAAAAGAAAAAACATCCCGTATTAAGATTAAAAAGTTTTGTAATTCTAAATGGGAAAAAATCAGTTTCTATGCAAATATCAAGGAGAAACTGGATGCATTCGGGATGAGTTGATTAACGGACCGACGTCAGTTTGCGAGTTTTATTCGTGCAAGTCTCCGTTGTTTCACAGCACTATTTTGGATATCACTAGTCGGTAAGAAATCAATAATATCAAATAAATTTGTTTCTTAAAATAATATATTATGAATTATTTAATTATAGCTTCAGGGCAGTTTATTTGTTTTAAAATGCTTGGAAATATCAAAAAGAAAACCTCAAATGAAATGTTGCTGAAATAATACATCTATTTAAATACTAATTATAAATTAAGCACTCACTTTGTAATTACATATTCACTATAGATTTTTTTTTAAATTTCTTCATCATTACTTCAGCCCGTGAAGGTCCACTTCTGGACATAGGCAATATGCCGCAATTTACCCCTTGGAAAAAGAGATACGTGTTGCCTTGCAACCGGTCGGGAGATTTATTAATAAAAAGTAGTGAAAACCAAAGTGTTTTATTGAAATAGTTTACTAATTATACAGTTTTATGAACATGTTATATTTAATTTTCAGTTCTGCCTCTACTCCAGAAGGACCAGTTGACATATTGGTAACTGCGACATTTTGTTCTGGAAAATGTTGTGAAAAGTGGAGAAAGGCAAATAGGATATCACCTTTCAAGTGGGTCCCTATATGAAACTTTCCTTCATCAAAATGGGGATCAGAAATAATAAGTAATGACTGCAGAATTATGTCACAATGTGGTAGATAAGTTAACATCATCAAACTCTTCTCAAAAAGTGACAATAGATTTTTATGTAGAGTATTAATTAAAACATTATTAAAAAATGAAAGTTTTGAGTAAAAGCGTTAGTACATATGTCTTGGCTGTGCATTAAGGATCTATAGTATTAGAAACTTTGAAAATTTTTGTCAACATGGGCCCTCTATGTACAATTAAGCTATTACTGTGTCGGTGGGTCGGTAAAATACTAGAATTTTATTTTTTTTTAAATATATAGACACCACCATCCATGAATACAAGAGTATGCAAATTAGGTAGCATATTGTAAAGGTACAATGTATATAAATGATATTTTCTTAAATAAAAAAAAATAAAAAAGATTTCTGTTTACCAAAACAATTCAATATTATCTATACATACATACATATCTCTTAAAAAAAAAAAGTATTAAGATATCTTGTATCCGATTGCCTGTTCAAAAATATCATTTTTGAATGCAATACAGCAACAGCACTCTATAATAACATAATTATTTTGATAAGAAGAAATGAAAATCTTCTTGGCCCATTATAAATCTCAATGCTTGTTTTTACTTCTATAAGATTGTAATAAAATATTTGATCGAGGAATTATTGATTAAGTAATACGCTGCACACACTAGGCACTTTTGCAACATTATAAAATATATTTATTCATTTATTCACAGTTCACACATTTACACATTAGCAGTTTGAACAGATTATATTTATCATGATCCAACTTGCTGGATATAAATCCTTGTTAAGTCAGGACAATAGAATGGCCATATTTATATTATAAATTATTTTGCTTGTCCATTTATTTACCAGTAGCTCAAGCACAGATAACTATCGACGTAGTTAAAAGCCTGCTATTCACGTGCTATTGCTAACGATTTGAGCGATCACAGTGACATTCGTTCGATACCGTGGTATCGATAGCCGAACATAGCCGATCTGAGCCGAGCGGGGCCGATGCACGCTATAACGCGGCTTACGTCAAACGTCAAATCATCGCGCTTGTCTGATTTTTTATTATTTCGACTGCTTTTCTCAATATTTGGCTTGCCGAAAACCGGCTAAATTATAATAAAGATTGAATAAAGATTTGTGCGAATAAGATATATCCCGGGAAATGGCTCGCGACTAGTATGCGCTCGTTTAATAATCCCGATCGATAACTTTTAACGCGTGTTCCATTGTGATCGCGAAAACGTTAAACATCCATGGGTAAGAAATCGTTATCACGTTGCTTATTACCGAATCGGTACTGATCTGTGATCGAGCAACAGGGCTAGACTACCCAGCATGTTAATGTTTTTCCTGCAATAGTTTTTAGATTTAGATTTAACTTACAATAATGATTTATTACGAAGATTTCTTAACATCAATTGATAAAATACATATGTAAATAACATCAATACAATAGATTTTAACATATAATAAACTATGTTCATATAATTTATAGGAAAATGAATTGTGATTGAAAGAAGACTGCTCTGTCAAAGGTTAAATACTTTAGGGTTATTGCTAATACCTACATTTATATTTTAAATGTTATAAGAAGAAGCTTGGAGGCGATTTGTGGAATCCTTATTATGCTTATTATTTAAAATATTATAATAATGTATTTTCATAAATTTATGGTATTAAAATGTTAGGTAGGTGTACGAAAAATTTGTAACTGTATATTTATACAATATTATGTACCTATGTTGTGATTGAAGTATGTAAAAAGCTTGATTTATTTTTGTTATAATATGTATTACATTTTCACATTGTATGAAAAATTGAGTGCAAAAAATAATTACATGATTTTCAGAATTATTTGTTTATTATTACTTCAATGCATAATTTGCATATTTATTATCTGTACAAAAAGAAATCTAACCTTAAATGTCTAGCATCTGACTGACTTTCTGATTTAATAGTAATTTTATTATGAGTACCTACTGCATTATTTATTAATTTAATTGTAATAAAGACGCTGGTTGTCTAAAATTTGCAAATTATTATGGAACTAAATGCTGAACAAAAGCTGCATTAGTGCCATCTACATTACATAGCACTTACTAGAATGTCATGCTACTAGTTAGTTTTAGCTTTAGTGGCGCTAGTGTGCAAAATCAAACAAATGTAACAGCTGCGCCATCTATGAAAGGGTTGCAAAATAAAATAAGTTTGAAAAGGCTTGAAAGCCAAAAACTACCTAGGTAGATACTTATTTTAAAGAAATTAAACCCTTGCTTAATTTTTTCCCCACAGATTCCCCACCTCTGCTCTAAGCTTTTAACATTTATTTATGCATTTTTACATACAAATAATAAAATTTTATAAAAAAATTAAATATAGGTACACGTTTTTGCTATTCAATCGTTTTAATCCTACCATAGTTTGCAGATAAGGGAAAGTAGTAGTAATAGTACTTTAAATTAAATAGCTACCATATTATTATAGCTCTAAAAATATTCCAGTAGGAAAAGTATAATGAAAATAACCTACATATTTTCATTATACTTACAAACTACAAATTACATCAAATTAAAAATCAGCCTTTGTCTGTTGTGACCGCTAAGGTTTCGCGGGTCAGGAGTCAGATGTTAGCGCAGATAGGTAGCGCATGTTGGAACTTTTCCGGATGTAGGTTCCGTCGCTCGATCACGGCTTATCGGCTGAGAGAAGACTTCCTTCCGGTCTCCGCCATGTTGGAAAAATGCGCGCACTTCCTTGCTTGACCGGAGAGATATATTTCTGGAATTAGCGATGCAAACAAGTCGTAAATTTCACGGCGGCAAATTTGTTACTTGAACACGTTATAAATGAAAAGAGTTTCTTAAAAAATTACGAGTGTGAGCTTAAAATTTCTAACGGCGAAACATCAACGGCATTTTATTTTAAAACCTAATTTGATTGTCATAATAGTATAAATTGATACACTGTTCATCTTAAACTTTTAAATGTAGCTATGGAAATATAGGACACAGGAGTACCTACGTGTAAGTAAATTATACGGTTTTTGAAAGTCAAATCAAATTTATGTTATAAACGCGATGAGAGGATTACGGTTTATTTTTTTAATAATATGTAACGAGTAGATATCTAGGTTTACCCAATTACTTCCGTAGAATCTTGGAAGGTGCGTGTTATAAAATTATTATAACTCTTTGTTGTCACTACATATTATTAAAAATCTATTTAAATAGTATTTTAATGAATTTAGATTTGAAGGAACGAGATAGGATTTGAAGGATAAGAGAGTCCAGACGATTGAAGCAGCTGAGAGGTCAGAAAACAGTGATCCTGCAAGTCGTTTTTGTTTTACACCGGCCTGTGGATCGATTCTACTAAGGTTTAAGACATTTTAGCGATTCTGATAACTGTCACTGTCAAAAATCGGAATCGGATTTTTGGCTTCAAAGTAGAGTAGAATCTTGGTAGAATCTCTCAAGGTCTATGCATTCCACAAGACATAAAAGATCAACATTTTTGGAGAGGCAAATTCGTCGAATAAGTAAGGTTAGAGATAAACGATTTGACAATTCGGCGAGAAATGGGCGTCTAGTGACGTTTGGGTTTACTACCGTAATTGCACCCCTGACTGAATTAGCGCCATAGACCGGTGTCCGGTGTTCTCACTATGTGCGTGTATCATATACAAATAACATTTTATTGATTTAGTCAATCAATATACAAAGGAATTGTTTCCATTGTATGTTTAACTCTTATATCCAGAGTCATCCAAGATTACAGGAAAGTGGGAGCAATAATGTTTTTCTACCTCTAATCTGAAGTGGGCAAGAACGAGGCTCTTTCACCGAGTGGGACCTAAATCCACATAACAGTTAGATGGTATGTTTACACAACATTTATTCGCATCCTAGTCTCCACATCCCACGACCGCTTTCGCATCAAAGAGGGTGGTAATGTATCAGAATTAGTAAATATTTATTTGCCTATATTTAATTTTCAAACGCGCAAACAAATCGCTTTCCTTGCCCCTACTATCTACTTTCCCCTATCCACACCCAACGGTGCATAGGGCATTGGAACACCGCGCACAGTAAATCTTTATGTTAAAAATTACATTGGATGGGGGGGAGCGTATAATAATCATAAAAACTTTGGAAACATCTCAAAAATTAATTATCAAAATAATGCTCCATAAAGAGAGAACCTTCCCCTCCCTCCAATTGTTTCAGGAAGCAAATCTAATGGATATTAGACGAATATATTTATTACAATGTTTAAATTATGTATTAAGGCACCAAAACTTTTTTGCTAGAAGCTCAAATAGGTCTAGTCAAAGAAGAATCCGAGTGCTAGAAATTCCACATTGTAAATCACGACTTGCTCAGAGACATACACATTTTATTGCCCCCAGTTTAATTGATTCTTTTTTAACTGACAATAAAATGACATTGTCAAATTTTCCAAATTTTTCATATTTTAAAAAATTAACACAAAGTTAGATATACAGCGTAAAGGTAGAATCATTTTTACCATAAGGACCATAACAATAACATAATCTACGTATTTTTTTATTTTATATATTATAATTATTTCCCTTCTTCTTCTTCCGGTATAAAGATACCAATATCTTGTATTCCTTTTTTTTTTAAACTATCTTGTTTACATTATCTGTTATTTTTCATTTTTTACACGACTTTATTTTTCTCTTTTGCCACGTGCATACTGTTTGACTTTCACAAACAGGCTATGCCTTGGTAGGATTTTTGTTTATTTTTTTAAAATGCATATGTGTCTATATTGTATTTCTTTGAAAAAAAAATATTATAATAATAATTCTCATATTGATACCATCGGGAATCGAACCTCTCGCCGCCTCGTGGTCTAGTGGTTAGAAGTTAGCACTTTGAACATAAGGTTCTTAAAAAGGGGATATATAATCATAAGTCAAGCTAACATGAAATAAGAACATGTTTCACAGAGCCCCACGTTGGGCGCCACATAAGAAATTATGTGAGTAATAATAACGATTACGCAATAACGCAGATTTATTATTCCCTCCTCTGAATTTCATTGAATCGTACGAAGATAACGAGCAATCCGAGATGAGAAAACTTTATCGAGCAATCGATATCTTCATCAGAAAATAAATCATCTTGGTGTTATAAACGTTCTTTTGTTGGGATCTGCTTAAAGTTTCTTGTAGTAATCTCTTTCACAGGCGAGTTCGTAAGTCTGTACCATAAATTATTAATTTTCTCCCGCCTGATGTATGGAGTGGACGTTCCATGGACTATAGAGACTATATGGGGAATTCCAGGGATGGTAAAATGAAAACAATATATTGTACACGTATTAAAAAAAGAAAAATTGCTTGGCGATTTTGGTTTTATCCATCTCAATAAACTTGGAAGCCTAATTTTCGTAAAAATACATCACAGAACATTCGAAACTCAAAGTACAATTTATTATTCTCTCTATTTAAATTTTGTGAACTCGCCAGAAATCAAACATGAAATCTCCCTGTTGCTCGATCACAGATCACTACCGACTCGGTAATAAGCGACGTGATAACGATTTCTTACCCATGGATGTTTAACGTTTTCGCGATCACAATGGAACACGCGTTAAAAGTTATCGATCGGGATTATTAACCGAGCGCTTCTAGTCGCGAGCCATTTCCCGAGATATATATTATTCGCACATATATCTTCATTCAATCTTTCTCGAGTGCCGTATTGCATTTAGCCGTTTTCGGCAAGCCAAATATTGAGAAAAGCAGTCGACATAATAAAAAATCCGACAAACGCGATGATTTGACGTTTGACGTACGGCCGCGATATCGCGTAGATCAGCTCCGCTCGTCTCAGATCGTCAATGCTCGGCTCGGCGATCGCGGTATTGAACGGTATGTCATTGTGATCGCTCAAATCGTTAGCGTTAGCACGTGATTAGCACGTTTTTAACTACGTCGATAGTTATCTGTGATTGAGATACTGGGTCCTTGCCGTTATACCATTGAGCAGTAAAATATTACGTAAAATAGAGTTATTTCTATGTACCTACTTTGAATGCAAACGTAAAGAGTGTGTGACATTTGATTTTTTTTAAATTTTTTTATTAACAACATTTTGAGTGTTTTGATACTTATAACCATTAAAAATAATAACTGGATTATAACCATTACGGCATAGCTTTAATTTACAGTTGACATCTTCATAAGCCCTGTAAACGCCTAGATACCCATGTTCCCTTCCAGACTTCTCGTCTTTGTTGAGATGTCAATTGTTATTTTAAAAAATATTTTTAATTCCTTACTCTGCAGATAACTACAAAATCACGAAAACCAATAAGAGGAGCAGAAATTGAATACCAAAATACCAACAAACTACTACTACTACTTTCCCCCATCCGCATCCAATAGTGCATAGGGCACTGCATCGGTACACCAAGTGCAGCGTAGGTATATTGATCATTTTATTACATGAAGGTTGGATGATCAGCCATCGATTCAGTACCAGTCCAAGGTATCACAAATGAAATATTAATATGAAAATTGCATGTAAACCAACATTTATTGAATTCAGAAGCAACCTTAGTAAAATACTAATGTAAATAGTAAATATTTATTTAATATAGTAGCGTTAAGAATTTAAATTAATTATTTTTTATAGCTAAATAAAAATGTACAAACAAAAACAAACACTTCCCTACTAAATTACAAAAATTAAAAGCTAGGGTTTCTGGCATAAAAAAACTTCGAAAAGTAAAACTTATAACATAGTTTTACTTAAGTTATGAAGTGTTACAAAGTGAATGCCGAATCAATCGATAAAATACTACTTTTTATATTACGTCTTTGTGTAGTACACATGGTATATTTTTCCGTTTCTCTTATATTTATGGTACGTGACAAACATTCCACATTATTTTCTTACTTTAAAAAAAAAAAATTAAATTATGTTTATGTTAGGAGCGTGATCGTTTATTCACCCCTGTTCAGCGGTAGGTGTCTTGTAGTCGGAGGGGGTGGAAGGAAAGCTAATAATCCCAGGTTTTATGGACTATTCCTAGTCCGTATGATTTATGATCGCGCTATTAGATAGAATACCTACTGCACATGGGCAATAGGGTTGTCTGCTTTCAAACGGTAAAATATTTAAAAAATCTGTGTTTTATTATTGCAAAACCAATCTAGCTTGTCACTTTTAAAACGTATGATCTTACATGTAGGTAATCAAACTTAAAAAACTCCATGACGTCCAGATCTTAACGAAAAACATGCAAAATAAACAGTTGAAAAAATCCTGGTATACCTATAAATAACGTTTTCAATTGAAAATAAATAAACGGTAAAAGTTGGCTTTTATCACATAACGGATGTAAAATATTATATAAAGTCAAACATATTGTTGACACAGTAACGATACCGTATTCCACTGAAAAATTTCATAGTAAATCTAAGAAAAACAAAATTCAGAAAAATTATTGTGTATGATACATGTTGGGGCAAGAGTAATCACCCTATTTATTTATTAGGGAAATCAACAGCGATACATTTACAGGATACAAGGTCAAATAATCATATCAAAGGCCAATGACAGAGTTCCAACAAAATATGTGGGAAAAAATGTGTAAGTAACATACTATAATCTAAAGTCTAATATAAATTGCAAAATATGGTCAATGCTTGTAAAAAGGAGAGGACGTGTAGTGAGGGTGTATGTGTGAGGGTGTGTGTATTGGAGGATAGTATAATTTTACAAATTACAACAAATGTCAATTCTGCTTTGACATTTGTGAAGAAGACATGTAAAATACACGTCAATAAGCCATGGAGCGCTATACCTTGCTTCTGAATCTCCACCACGAGGAAGACGATTTTTTAACGAAACTCATCATGAGCGATGTGGCCCATTTACATCTTTTCGTATATGAGAATAAACAAAATTATGGCGTCTGGGGCACTCCGCATATGACTCACGAAGAGCCCTTACAACCGCTCGTAGATATTGCACGGTGTGCTGTTTGCGTTGGAAGAATCATCGTCCTTTTTATTGCGATGACCCCGCGGGCAAAACGATTTCTGTGAATGGCGAACGGTACAGAGGCATGATCAAAGACTTACTTCTTCCTAAATTGGATCAATTGGTACTAGGAAACATGTGGTTCCAGCAGGATGAAGCAATGACGCATTTGTGGTATACCAGGATTTGTTACCCTGGTGGTTATGGTTTTATGTGGGTGCACAGAAAGAGAAATGAAAGATATTTACAGTTTTACAGTGCACATTTATTACACAGAATTTATAGAAGCAAATACAATGAAAATACAATATACTTAAATAATTAAACTACGATTGAAATGGATAATGGAAATGAAAAAATGAATTTAGTTAACGGGAAGAAATCTGCGCCAAATCGACGAGTGGTCACGCAGAAGGTCAAAATATCTCTCGGCTATTGTCCGAGCGTGTTCGGTGTAGTTCGGCTCGTTCGTTCGTCTCGCGTCGCCCGCGTGACGTCATTTCTTCTGCCACACATTCTACGCGAGCCATAACCGAAATTCTGAAGACTGCATTTCCGGGTCGTCTAATGTCTCGTTTTGGCAATTTGCACTGGCCGCTCCAGACCTCTTTTTGTGGGGTTGTTTAAAGTCGCGAGTTTATGCGAACAAGCCTCAGACTCTTGAAGCTCTCAAAAAAAGAGTCAAGAATCCGAGAACTTATCGCTGGGAGTTATGGGAAAAGTGAGGGTAAATGTCATAATAGGGGCTCGTATGACCATCAACTCTGGCGGCGGCAATTTGACCGATATAAAATTTTCGACGAAACCCAAGTTTTTCGTTTATTAGAAAAATTACAGTTAAAAAACATTGGATGATTACTTTTGCCCCACCCAGTATGTACCTACACAAACAGAAAAAATGTTTTGAAGTTTTTTAATTAATTTGAATAAGATAACACAAAAACTAACAAAAAAGAATGATGTTCCTGATTCCTTTATTAAAACTACTTTTTGTCCTCTTTCGCTGGCGGTTTTATTTGCTGTGATATTTTTAACATGACAGAAAAAATAACATATTTCAACCCTGCTTGTCGGGGTTTACGCTTTCATATGATCACCGCACAGGAATCGATTTTAATAAAAAATACTGCAGGTAACAACTGATTATAAATATAAATTACTTTCCTCGCTCTCGGAAATAAAACTGTTGAAAAGTGATTACTCCAACTCTGATATTTAAATTTCAGTTTATTATTGTTGTGCATGACTAATGTAAGTTTTTATCGGGTGAAAACTCGGCGCTGTTTAAAAGTCGTAAATTTTCGATTTTACTATTTGCAATTTTACATTTGAATTCATGCATTAAATTATTACCTGTAGACGAATGCATTTATGTCCTGGCAGTCCACTGTCGGCAGTTAACAGCAGAACAACGGGACGGGGACCTGTTTAAAATTAGTAATAGTGTTTGTCTGTACTTTCCTTGATATTTAAGGCCATTTGGTATGGAGTACAATAAATTAGATTATACTAAGCCTAGGCTGATCGAAGGACTTCGATTCTGTGTAAGAAGCCCAACGAGATGGACTGACTTGGTGACTGCAGGCGACCAGCGTCTCTCTTTAGGAGGCCTCCACAAGTACCGGAGACAGCTCGATGGACGGGGATCCTGGATGCATCTACTGGTGCATCGGTGGTCCCAGCACTGCACTGGCTCACATTATATGCATACAATTATTTATGACCTTTATTCAATAATTTATTCATAATTTTATTTGTTTAAACGGCCTAATATTATTTAATATTGTACTTGAAAAAATATGCAAAAGAAAACCAAAACATTAATTTTCTGTTGTATTCATCAAAATATTATAAAAGCGTAACAAAATTAATTAGGAATTCCTCATAATTAAATTTACAGAATTCTTCATTTCATTAAAAATATTCGAGCATTAAAGAAAAATTCCTTTTGATGTTATCTTTGCTCAACTCTGGAATGGCTTTATTAAAATAAATATTTTATATATTGATAAAAAATGTGCCGAAAAATTGAAAATAAATATTGTTCTGTCTAATGAATCGATTTAACGAGACCGTTCGCGTTGTAAGTATTGATTTTAGAGTCTTTGGATAAAAGTCACGATCGACGAATATCCATAGACAAACGCTTGTATCGACCTCGTACCGACTTGTATATTTATGTAGATATATTAGTGATCCCTGCCCTGACCAGTTAAATTGGTTAAAATAAATAATAAGGAAGTTAATATTAATCAACTTACTCAATCAATACCGTTTGTTTTGTGGCTTTAAAGTGTAATTTTTATTCATAAATGTTTCAATTTAAAATTTAACCGAAGCACAATATAAAAGTTTGTCAGGAGATATAGATTTAGCTTTCCGAGGGATGATTGATAGCCCCCCCGTTCCGGATGATTAATGCAAAGAAAATTCACAAAGCAGGCTCTGTTTTATTTTTCAATAAAAATGTCGATGGGCTTCAGTACTTAACGGTATAATTAATCACAAGGGATTATTTTGCAAAACTTGTACTGTTATGCATTGAAATCACAACTATGTAACTTTTCTTTATTATTATTAGTCTTTTTATTTTTATAAAAGTTTCTAAATAAATACTGATCACTTGACGTAAGCTTGAGTTTTAATTCTTTATTTATCAACATCTTCGCAATTAAGTTTTGTGGTGTAATAATGGTTAACACATTAGGGAACTATACAAATAAGGTCCCGGTTCATTCCCGTGGGGTCGCACATGAAATCCTGATTTAAAATATACATTTATATTTGATGGACGATACTGGACGAGAACTAAAGCATAATACTGATTGTGCGCTTAATAAATCAATTAAAATTCATAAAATATTTGGCAATTGATTGTTTAATAATTTAAGTAAACTGATAGGTATAGCAATAAAAAGAGTACAATACTCGTAGATAATTAAAATAGTGGAGTACTTTTTTTTCTATTTGATCTTGGTATGAATAAAACTTTGAGTATTTTAAACAATATCTCATCTCCAACGGCTAATTCGCCGTATTTCGCTGTGGGAATATCGCACAAGCCGATCACATGAGGATGAAGGCTCTATAAAACTAGAGTAAAGGCTGTTCCGAGATTCACCAGTTCCGTCATTAACCTTATCTACCCCGGGTGGTAAATTCAAACAATGTCTATCGGGAATCCACCAAACTGCCGCGGACATTTTGGGCTGATTCAGGGACTCAAAAACTAAAAATCAAAACAATAAATCTACCCACTGACACCCACTATACGGACAGTCATAAACTAGCCTACTCTTTCCATGTAATACAAGTGAATGTGACAGAAAAGAGATAAACGATTTGTGTGAAAACCATTGTTAGTTACGGAACGTAAATCAACTTGAAGGATAGAATACAAAGATCTTCGTAACCATGTTTTTACTCAAACATGCTGTCCACTTTAAAAGTTTGTAGAATTATTTAGGCAATTTCATATACCTTAACAAAACAACGGATCTGTCAATTATTTTGACGTGATAACGTCTAATAAATCGATGAACGCCGGCTGCACCCACGAAAAAGCATGACTCATTGTCACGTTCCACCTGAGCCGAGTGTGCAAGCGAGAGCGCGGAACAAGCGATAGAGAGGCACGATCAGCCTAAGCGTTCGGTTTGTGACGCATCTAACTCTCTTCCACTCCATCGGCCGATGCGTCCGAATAGAAAAGAGACAGCAGCAGCACACAAGCTACAAAGTGAAAGTGAAATTAAAGAGTGCAAAAAATGTTAATTTATGAAAAAAAATGTAATTTTCAATTAACTCCTGCTTTGTATTATACAAAATAATGATACAGTAAAAATAATTCAATACATTCAGAGACGAAAACTTGGAAGGGATATGGGTATTAGGCGTTCAGGGCTTATGACCTGTCATTGGCTGGGTTAAGTGCCATTGTATTACAACATTCCCCATTTCACCTAGTATTTGATATCCATATCTGCCAATATACAGTAAAATGGCGCGACGCTTCACATGTGAACTCTCTGTCATCCATTGAGAAAATTGCTAAGCATTTTAGCAGAAACCTTTATGATTGCAAGTGAGATTCTTACCGAATTATATATTTGGACACACTCAAAATGTTGTTTATAAAAATAATTCAATTCAATTCATAATACCTACTTTACTCAGACGTTATCACAAAAGTTTTTTTTACAGACAAAAGTAATTCCTTTGTAGTTATTATTCATATTCCATTGATTAAATTAATTCGTCGACTATCTGAGTTTATTATACCTCCGTGTCATAGAATTACCTCCTTTGCAAAAAAATTTCATATGGTGTAATAAGATTATCTCAAAAAAACGAGCTGAAATATCCACTAGTTTGCGAGTGATTTTTGAATTAGCATTTACATAGAAAGCGTTGCGCCATTTCAGTGTGTATATACAAGTTTTGATAATTGGCAGTATGGATATCAAGCACTTAGCGAAATGGGGAATGTTGTAATACATAAAGTGGCCACTTAACCCAGCCAATGACAGGTCATAAGCCCTGCAAACGCCTAGATATCAATATTTCCTTCCAAACTTCTCGTCTCTGTTGAGATGTCAAATTGCAGGTAATATAATAATTCCTACTTGTTTTGTCTTTTTTGATAAAATGTACTGTGGGTGTTTTAAATTTTGTATGGATAATTTGTAATTTTCAGATCAATTGCCCGTGGGAGTCAATATAAAATATTTATTTGAATGTGATATTCACATGAATATATTTTATATGCGATTCCTTAGACTGGCAGATTTGCGTATGGAATATGTTTTTTAATTTTTAAATTTTACATTACAACATTAATTTAGTAGATGGGATCAAAGATCAAATAGAAGAGCAAAGAATTGGTATTTTCTAATATAAACATTTCAGAAAAATCAAAGTTAATTTAAATTGATTACAAGTTAACTTTACAAAGTTAAGGTAGCGTATTTTCAATATTGCCGACAGTAACGTTGTTCGGCTTTGTGAAGTCATTTTTCAAAGTACCGTCATTTAATAAAATTCAATCGTTTTAGCTTTTCCTCAAAGACAGGTCAACTTTAATTAAAATCTAGTTTGCTATCTGAAAGGTAGGGATACCATAAAATAACATTATCAGTATCGGGTAATGAATTGAATTATATAAGTAATACATGAGTTCTATTGTTATTACATAAAATAAAAAAAAATTGTGGTAAACGAAACTTAGTTATGTATACTTCGAAAATTTCATTTTTTCAGGTGCTCCTGCCGCATCCACGCCTTCCGATCTTGTATCGTCCTCATCCACCGTCTTCCAGTAAACTTCTTGACATCGACCACCCATCTCATCGGTGGACATTCTTGGAGCCTCGGGTTTCTCTTTCTCCACACCAGAACCAGGACACAGCAACCCTTGGAATCTACTGTCATCCGGCGAAGGCGTTTCGGCTGGCTAGGCCATATACTACGTATTTCTCACGAGAGCCTTAACCATGCTTGCCTATTTTACAAGGCATCAGGTTCTCGGCATCCCGGTCGTCCGCTGTTGACAATTCGTCGGCAGTTTGCGTCAGAGCTGCGGGACGTGGACTTGACTTGGGAGGATGCACGGGAGCTGGCGGCCGATCGCTTGGCCTGGAGGCAGTTTGTGGATTCCATATGCTCCACATAGGGAGCGGATATGGCATGATGATGATGATGATACCAGAACACGTTTTGTCCATCTGTGGAATTGATTGGTCGTGTAACCAGAATGACAAATTAAAACACATAATTAAGGACAAAACACCAACATTTTGAGTATGTCCGAATATTTGTAGACAAATGAAGACATTTGAAAGTAATGATAGGAATCTCAGTATAGAAACAAAGAAAACATAAACATACGTCAAACAAATATGTACATACATTTACAGGGCTCATAACCTGTCTGAGGCGATTGCCTTACACACTGAGTAACGTTCCGTATTATACCTCGTAACCTATTATGTAAAAATCGATTTAAGGGTTTGTTAAAAAAATAAATCTAGCTTTAACCACCCCTTGAAGGCTTTATAAAACATCGATATCCCAAAGTCCAGTGCAGCGGAAATAGCGAGACTGTCATGGAGTAGGAACTACCCCACCCACCGGCACTATCTCCCTCCCCCACAGCCAAACCGGAAACAGTCTGTCCCGAATACGACTCCGGAAGTGGGGGAGATAGGATACTTCCGCCTGGCGTAAGACGATGGTTTTATTAAGGCTTTTTATCCCAGATAGTAAAAGCGTTTAAGTGTTTGTAAAAATGTTTTTACGTTGTAATAAAAGCGATTCTGAATGCTTAAGTGGTTTATTGATTGTGTTTCTTGCGTAAGTTAAGAAGGATGATTTGTTGCGATGCTACAAGAAAATTTTAATTAAAAAACTGGTTAATAGCTGGCTGTAATTTTTCCCAGGTTCTAAATAACATCTTTATAATAAAGCAATTTTATTTCTCACGCCAAAAACACAAAATAAATCAATTTGATAAATTTTAATATTAAATTTTTTTAAAGTGAAGATTTCTGTTATTTTTTTTATTTTTATTTATACAAAAAAAAGAAAAATAAGGAATGCATTACATAGGAAAAAGGAAAAATAAGGAAGTCTTTTTCTTTTTCAATTAATACAATGCTCCCTAGGAGTTTTAACAATAAAATCATTTAGGGACAAATAAAAAAAACATTTTAAATTGTTGGAATTTAGTATTGGCTGAGTATAAATCACTCATGAGACTCCATCACCTGGCCACAGATCCCGAAAAATAAACACCCTTGTTTGTGCAGAATACAAAAACTAAAAAAAACAAATTCTAATCCCGTAAAGCTTTAAAATTAAAATAAGTAAATGAAAAATAGTAGCTCAAAATATGAAGTTAAAAAAAATGACTATCACTAGGTTTAATCAATGATTGTTCTGTTCATCAGATAGTTTTTTATAATGGAAAAAAAACCTGCTTTAATATTATAACACGGATTGTTCTGTTCATAATGAGTTTATTGTATGTTTTAAAATTTTTACGAACGCGTACCTGTAAATACTATTGTCAGAAAATTTCGGAATACAGTTTTTTAGTTGGAAATTTTAGTATTGGCTGAGTATAAATCCAATCATGAGACTCCATCACCTGGCCACATGGCCACCACCCGACAAAATTCAAACGACCCTTGTTTGTGCAGAATGTTTACACTCGTTACTACAAAAAACAATTCTAACGCACCGTACCAAGCTTTAAAAGCTCCAATAAGTAAATAAAAATAGCTAACTCAAAATATGCAAACCCAATAGCCGATGATGACTATCAGCAGCTTTGTTTAGCAGATGCCACAGCAGCACAGCGACCACAGCTTTCGCAGAAAATACAACCTACATATTACCCGAGGAAGCACCCGAATTATATCGCTTATTCGCTGGGAGGCGAGTGATTGACGACCTACCCAGAGCTAATTAGAAGACAAAGAGAAACCAAAATTATAATGACGGCGGAAGCAATGACGTCACGCGCACGAAGCGCGACGAACGGATCCAGAGCGAGCGCCTCCGAAAGCACTCGGGTAACTTCGACCGAGATGTTTCGGCTCCGCTGCGTGACAGCACGTCGATTTTAAGGACATTCCTTCCCGCCAAATTGCGGCAAATTTAGAATCATTTTTATTCTTTCTATTATCATCAATCCTTTTCAATCAGTAGTTTTTCTTTCGTTTAAGTTCTTTGTATTAGTTTCTAGTATTGTGAAATAAACGTGTACTAAAAAACGTAAGTACCTGTTTTTCATTTCTCTCTGTGCACCCACATAAATCTGTACTACTTAATTGGCCACCAACTAGGTGATAACTAAAATAACTTGTTAAATTCACACCAGGAATGTAAATACACAATATAAATTTGCATTTCCCATGATAGCTTGATTTTACGTATGAAGAAGCGGTCTCTTGGTGCCAGGATTACCTCGGATATACTACTCCGCGACTTTTGTGTAACATTATTTGTTAGGAGCAAGCACAGCAGCACAGTAAATACAAAATACAACCTCAAATTACCCGAGGAAGCATGCGAATTATATCGCTTTATTCGCTGGGACATAGTGATTTTTATACCTACCCAGAGCTAATTAGATTTCAATTTTAAACCAAAATTAAATATGGCGGAAGCAATGACGTCACGCGCACGAAGCCAAACGAACGGATCCAGAGCCGAGCGCCTCCGAAAGCACTCGGGTAACAACGAGAGATGTTTTTATCCGCTGCGTGACAGGACGTCGATTTTGCCGAGCATTCCTTCCCGCCAAATTGCGGCAAATTAGATTCATTTTTATTGAAAGATTAAATCTTCAATCCTTTTCTATCAGTTTCTTGTTTTATTATAATATTATATCGTATTAGTTTGTCAGTAGTTATTGTTAAAGTCCTTACATATGAAATTGGCGTATTGCCGTACTAACTACCTTTGATCTCAAATATCTTTTCTTTGGTTAGGAATTCCAAATTCAAATTTGTACAGCTAATTTACTCAAGTATTTGTGTTTCGAAAATTATAATTCATTTGTTTTTCTCCTGCAATTGTTTTTTTCTTTGCGTACTCAGTTTACAAATGGGAAACTAAAATATCGCGTTGTTACGATTACGAGTTCCACCGTGGCACAAGAATGCAGAAACGGCTCGAAGATTAATGATGTGTATGGCGACGGTTTACGTAAAAGAGAACGGTCTTTTTGGTGCCAATTTTTCCTTCGGAAATACTACTCCGCGACAAGCCCCGTGTAACATTATTTGTTCTTTGTAAATACAAGATCAAATTATTGTGGGAAAGACTCGCGTTTAATTTCTCTTATTTGCTGCATTTGACATAGTAATTTTATAAGTTTTTATAGTTGACCCAAATTGGGAATTTTAGAAAGCTGCTTTCAAATAGTTGAGTGAAATAAATGTGCCAGAAATCAGGAAACAAGTTGTACAACAGACGGATACAAATTAGAAGAGCTTCAATTTGGAATGTCTAAGACATCCTCGTACTCTCCGACCTTGCCCAACAGATTAACTCGGTTCGGAATTTTGGATAAGAACTTGCACATTTAAATCTACACGATGGGGCAGTCCAAACCGACTTCAAAGCTGGATAATTTTCACAAATTGTTGGTTGTTTACTGAAAGATGGGAAATCTTAATACCTAGACTACGAGATTACTTGTTTTATTAAATAATATTATTATATTTAAAATTGTGTTTGTCAGTTGTTATTGGACTAGAAACACTTGACTAGAACTAGACTAGAATCCTGAAATATTAAAATATTTGGAGGATTCCTTGAATCTCTAAATATCATCGGTGAAACCATCTCGTGAATTTTTATGTCCCAGTGTGGTGCTTGGTCGCTTTTTATTGCCACCATAAATTTGGGGAAAAACATATGCGAATATACAATGCTGTATATATGCGATCATAAACTTACTAATGTATATTTATTTGTTAGATATATGTACGTTACGTTACGGATAAGGGTTATCTATTGAAGTGTTAAATAATATCCATCTACGGAAAATTCGAGCTTTGCAGTTTCATCAATTAATACAGCCACCATAAAAAAAATATCAGAGAATATAAAATACATTATGTTCCTTTATGATCTTATGCTCCAATAATATCATTTAAATTATCAACAGATCCTGCAACACGTATAACAATACGTTTAATTATATAAACTTAAATCATATTAAATTGGATAGGTTGAAGAAAGATGCTGCAAGTATTTTGTTTTTAAAAATTATGTAATTTAGTTAATTTTATAAGAAATGTGATGAGTACCTATCCTGTACATACATTGATTATCTAGGTATTATAGTTTTTTATTTTTTCTAAATTTTAATTTCCAAAAAATGTTTTACTTTTCCTTTAAAACATTTTTATTTATGCTTTACATACCTATTACAAATAAGCAACCGTGTACAGGATGGGTACTTTGCAACAATAATAAATGTTTCAATATTTTTAGATACTTAAGTGATAGCCTTTAAGTGGACATTATTGTTAGAAATTAATGTTGTATATATTTAAAATAAGTGTATGTCTGTTGCGGGTTCCCATTGTTGGTATTCTTACTTAAGAAAAGTAATCGTTTTAGTTTTTTTACAAAAAAAACCTCTCGAGAGAAATTGCTATGAAAATTCCCTTATGTATTAATAACAGAAATTTGAAGTGAATTTTTATAAATCAAGAAAAACGTATAATTTCTATAAAATACACTGCATTTAGTGTACATTGAAATTACATTAAAAAATGTTACAACATTTTGAGTGTGTTCAAATATTTGTACACAAATCTGGATTTATCCCTTGACGGGAGTAGGTATATATTTGATTTTTACATCTCTACAGAGATGAAGTGGAATTTTTTCAAATTCGGAATATTCAAGCGTTTACAGGGCTTATGACTTGTCATTGGCTGGGTTAAGGGCTAATAAAATACTTGACTTCAACATCAATACAAAGATGTCGCTAGTACACGCAAGTGGATGGTTTTCAATTCGTAACACATAAATGTTACCTGGTGTGGGGAATGTTGTAGTACGTCAAGTGGCCACTTAACCTAACCAATGACAGGTCGTTAGCCCTGTAAGCGCTTGAATATCCACATTTCTGAATTTGAAAAAAAAAAATCCACATCATCTCTGTAGAGATATAAAAATCAAATTAAAAAATGTTCACAATTTTTTTAATTTTTCACAATATTGCAATCAGGTAAATACTTGGAATTCATAAGTTATTCCGAATATTATAACATGTAGCAATACGTAATTGTAACTGATTGATTTGCACAACCACACGTGTATCTATAAGTACAGGGTGTATATAGTAAACCCGCTTTGAAGATAGGTAACTATCTCTGACTGGAACATTCTATTACCTTTCGGGAAATTGAAACTGCAGCGTGCTTTGTGCTTTTGGGGTATAAAATAGGAATAATAGGTAGGTACTAGGGAGGTATGTAAACCAGCGAGTAGGAATATTACAAACCAAAATTAAAATTGTGTGAGAAGATGAAAACGAACGTAGGAAATTTTATTAAATCGATATAAAAAAAAAATTTTTACGAGATAAACTGAAAACATGTAATGAGTAGATTGTAATGAGATAGATACTTTATATACCTTTTAAATATTTTTATTTATTTATTTAATTTTACAAAATAATTGAGTTAGAAATAAATTCTGGGACAGATATTAGAAAAAGAAAGACTAAATCCAATACGATTACAGAGTTAACAATGTCGAATCTAAAAATACAATAATCACAAAAGGAACAATAATCACAAAAGGAACAATAATCACAAAAGGAACCATATAGAAAAATTAGTTTTTAATAAAAATAATAAAAAATTTCTTTTAGTGCTTTTTTTTTGGGTTTTTTGAAATCGAACATTCGAATTTTTTGGTAGTTTTTTTTTGAGTGCGGGCAATGCTTTCTAAAGATGAAAATTATTGAATGAGATTTCGACGTAGTTTTTTTAAGTTTTAAACAAAAATCGCATTTTTGTCCAAATACTTGTCGACAGTGACCCGTTACAATGCTCAGCAATTTTCTCAATGTAAACAGAGAGTGTTCACATGTGAAGCTTCGCGCCATTTTATTGTATATTGGCAGATATGGGATATCAAATACTAGGTGAATGTGGAAATGTAAAATGTTGTAATACATATGTGGCCACTTAACCCAGCCAATGACAGGTCATATATATGTAAACGCCTAGATATCCATATTCCCTTCCAAATTTAGAAATCTGTTGAGGAAATTGTACTTTAAATATATTCAGCAATAAATGTAAAATGTAAAACTACTTTTATAATAGTCTTCCAGAAGGGATATGATTAGAACTGGATTTGAAAATATATATTTATAATAATGCATGAGAAGTTGTGTTTGAATTAATAAGGAAATTTCTGAAGATTATATCTAACAGGACAGATAAAAAAAGGAATTCTATCACTCTCTGCTTCCACCTCACCACGAGTTCTTCGCTTCTAGGCAGATAGAGCTTATTATGTATTATGTTATCTATTTTCTCTGTTTTGTTTTTAGTCGAGGAAGGCCGAGAAAGACATGGCATGATCAAGTAAAACAAGTGCTTGAAAGTGGGCATGTAAGAAAGTCGGAATAATCGACAAGCGTGCATGAGAAGATGTATGAATGTGGAGGAAGCAAGAGAAGTATGCCAGGACAGAGTGGTGTGGCATTCTATCCTCTCTGCCTCCCCTTCGGAGAAATGGCGTGATGGTTAGTTAGTTTAGTTTAGTTAGTTTTCTCTGTTAATGTAAGCTGTTGTATTTTTATTCCTAACTAAAGCCATGGAAAAAAAAATGAGAAGAATTATAAATGTTGGTCTTGTGGTAGAGCCGAAGACTCCGGATTGGATATCAGAGCTCGATTCCCACTCCAGCACAACTAGTTTTCTGCTTTCTGGCCCAGTTATTTTCTACTATTTTGAAATCAGCCACAAAATTGAAATATTAGAGTAAGTATATCAAAAGAAATCAAATATTTATTCTTACATCAAAAATATCAATTAATAATAAAAAATATATTTGATCCATACTATTTTCGAATCTTCGAACAAGAATTAACTATAAGGGGGGATTCCATACAAATTTTCTAAAAATATTTGCTTGCTGAAGTTGATTTCATAACATCACTTATTATCAAATTCCACCGTCTAAAGACTCCAGCACTTAGGCCAAAACACGAAACGTGTGACGTAGATATCTAGTGATGACGTGGATACCTATTGATGACGTAGTTAGTGACGTGGTTGGCGACTATACACCTAGACACGGTAGTATTTTTCAAGTATGGAATGTCACTTCTCTGAAATTTTTGATCGAAGCTTTAAACGTTTCGCTTGATTCGATTTTCAATTTCAGTTCTACGTCAAAAGTTTTCCCTTCATAAAAAACTTTCGACCGGAAGATTGAGGATGCTTTATTACGGAAATATGTAAATTAATTTGTCGCAGGATGAGAGTTATGATGGCGCATTATAGAATAATCGTTCATGTCAACTTACTTAATTTGTAATAAATCATAACTAAACGCTTTAAATTATGTCTCTAGGCCCATAATAACATTTTAATAATTCTGACGCACGGAGGAAGGAAAAGAAGTTAATATTTTGACGATAATTAATTGTGTATCCCCTAAAAGTGTTGTAAAATGAATGTTTACTAAGGTTACTTATATCCACGTAAACTGTAGATTAGTATGAGTCAAAGATTGGAATATTATACTTAAGTACAGTAAATATGTATGAATTGGTTCTATTACAAAAACTGATAGTACACAAACAAAGCATGAAGCAAATATATTACCCGTGACAAAAATTTTCATGGTTAATTTTTTTAAATCTCTATTTATGAACGTAAATTATTTTATTACAGGCTAAGAGGAATGCCCTATGTGAAGCATAAGGATTCCACAAGCTGCTAGGTGATCAGCCGCCAGCTTATATGTGCAGAGAAAATATTAATAGAAAATTAATAGACCTGAAGCCAAGTCAAGAACATTAATATTTTACCTAATCTTCCAACTCGATAGTCACTCGATAGATAACATACCCTCTCATTCTGTAAAATAAGATTAAATATGGAAAAAAGAGATAAATGATTTCGAATTTAGAATGTTTAAAATTTAACTGTAACATGTTTAAAATTAGTTTGACGACACCGCGTACATTTTACGATATTAAAATATTTTTTATTATCAGATAATTCCTTGATGATTTATGTTATGATTCATTTTTCATTTAATAAATGTAAGGTTTATCTATGGGTAAGTTTAATTTTCTTCCACATTATTATTATTATTTTACCTCCTTGCCAGAAACAGATATATATAACAGAAATAGATATGTAATATACTTAGGTGTTGATATCCGGTTTCCAAGACGATTCCAAAGTAAAGTCGACAAGTTAAAGTAAATTGAAGCAAAGAAGATAAGGATATCGATACATATTTCCAAAATTTAATTACACCATTACATTTAATGTAAATTGAATTCTCTTTCAAACACATTGTAATCACATATTTACATCTCACCCTTAAATCCGAGCACCTGGAACCCTCTGCTAGCGCAGTCTCTTGCACTAATCTCACGTAATTAAGGGTCTAAACAGCCTCTTGTGCCCTTATTGAAATCGTAAAGATACCCTTCAAACCCCCCTGGACAGGTGAACTCATGTACTACCCTCAGGAAAGCCGGAAATGGAGGCTGTACCAGATCCGGCGGGTATGGAAAAATTACCGAAGTGGAGACAGTTTGTTTGAGATTAAAAATTGCCATTTAAATTGAGTTTAGCTACGAGTAACCCTAGGTTTATTTAGGAACTGTAGGATTATTTAGTACCTAGGAACTTTTAAATAATGCAAGACTTAGTAATGGTAAATAAAATTAAAAACAGCATTAGTTTACTACCCCCTAAGAGTTAAAACAAAAATGTAAAACATGTTACAACAACAAAATGAAAACATGTTTATATCATAGTTTATACCACTTACGAATCAAATAAAAAAATAACGTAATATTTTTTTTTTTTTAAAAGAAAAATGAGTCGTTTTGATACCAATAAGGATAACATAAACATATTTTTATCATAGCTTTGAACCAACCTTTTTTATTTAAGTAATTAAGTAATAAACGCATTACTCAGAGATGAGCATTATTAAATGTGGTAAAAATATGAAAAAATAAACATAATCATGTACGGATTTAATGTAAAACTGATGGTACTTATTGCTTAATTATTCTAGAAAGGATATATAAAAAAAGGAAAAACGACATCAAGACGAAAGATAAAAAGATAATTCTAATTACCATATCACTCGAAAGGATCATTTAAAAAAAAAGCTAGCTAGATGATAAGCTAAGATGTGAGCTAGTTTCGCAAGGAATGTTTTCCTAATTTCAGTCCCGATAATGTGATTCCATACATGAGTGGTCTGAACTTGTCTGAAAACCAAACTATCAGGGATGAGACTCACGAAGTTACCCTGGCACAACCGCCCCACAGTGTCAGCTGGTGGCAAACTTCACCCTAATTACTGAACTACAAAGCAAGGCCAGGTAGGGGCTGGCTGGGCGCTTATTATATATTACTATTCTACCGGGGGTTGGCTTTATAAATATTTGTTACTACTAACGTTTATGTAACTATTATGTCATATTCCTCCTCATTTTTTTAGCATATTTATACATCGCGTCCAGAGCATAACAAATTGGAGTGTTTATTGCTAAAAGCATTTGGTTTTAACCAGTAATTAATTCATAAATAAAAGTGTATATGAGGAGCTGGCGATCAAAATGAGATGGTTCAGTATTTCAAGGAAATATACTTTTTAATCGTGATCGGTTTTTTATACATACAGCTATTGAATGACATTACTTTTAGTCTGAGCAGTGTAAAAGTGGTTTAATATTTTGAGCAAAGTCACAGTATACGTTAAGGACATGTTTAGTTTTTTTATCTCTCCTGTAAAATTAAGTTAAACTGAGTTATCCCATTTTTATCGCCAGCTCCTCATATAAACTTAGTAAAAATTAGAATGACAGTAGGTAGGTACATTAAAATTAAAATTATAAATTTGTGTCTTTTTTAAAAACATAATTTGGCATAATTAATTTGTGAATATCATCCAAAATTACCATTTTATGAATTAAAAATTAAGACCACTTATTGATTATTACACTTTATGATCTAAATGAAGGAAAATTAAAATTCAACATTACATTTTTTGTATTTATCGTTGTATATGATGTATGAAAAGTTAAGAGTTGATTATTAAACTGGCCCCTGGGGAGACAGGGTGCATTCTATTAGTGATGGAAGTGCAGTTAGTTATCAATTATCCCCTAAGGCTTAAAGTTGAAATAGCCAGTCAAATGGGAGGGTAAAGGACAATATATCAATATTGCAGCAATGTTGTAGTAAAGATAGGAAATTTGTAAATAATGTGGTAAATTTGTGTTTATTGCAAGGTAAAAATGCTAAATTTAAGTTTAAAAATGTACAATTTAGAAAAAGTGTAATATAAATAATTAATCCATTAAAATTTATAAAGAACTAAATAACAATTTAACAACAATTCAATAGAAAATTATTATTAAATTATTATCAATTAACATTCAATAGAAAAATAAAAAATAAAGCTCAAAAAACGTAATTACAGTAAAAAGCCAAACTTTTGCATTATATTTATTGTCCGCCTCGTAGCATAGTGATAACGCATTTGGCTACCGTTCATGAGGTCGCGGGTTTGATTCCCGTAGGGGGTCTATATGAAATATTTATTTACATTTTCATATTGATGTTTCATGTGTGATACCTTGGACTGGCTCTGAAGCGTGTGACTGATCATCCTACCTTCGTGTAATAAAATGATCAGTATACACTGCACTTGATGTACCGATGCAGTGCCCTATGCACCATTGCGTGCGGATAAGGGAAAGTAGTAGTAGTAAATCAATTACGTAAATAATTAAAAAAGTAATAATAATTGTAAAATTAGGACAAATGCGTTTAACCATTTTGTAATATTATTGTTAATAAATACATTTTGGTTCATAGAATAGCACTTTTGCAAATCTGATAAATATTTTTAATGAATTGAAAAAATCGGCTTGCCCAAAATTCCAAATAAATGAAAATAAATAAGTACTCAGTGCGAGAATTTATAAGAAGAAAACAATGGTGAAATTGGATTTAACATAGAATTTACTTTGGAATAGAAGCGCATATCAATCCACCTTTTCCATAATCCATAATCCATAAACAAACAATATTAACAAAATAAAACGTATTTTTACTCAACTTATGAATTGTACCTGAGACATTTAGAGAGAAGTTTAATATACTGTACTTTTGAAATACCGTAAAGCAAAAGGTTCCGAGTAAATTATTGGGTGATGGAAAAAAATGTTTCACCACATAAAGTTTCATAATCTTCATATTGAGATAGAAAAGGGTTGTCTAAAGTAAGTTATTTTCCCTCCCTCTATATTATGAAGTAACCCGTCCCTTTCCACAAATTGACCCCTAAATCCCTTTGGTTCCCTCTTTACGTATGGCAGACGTCATTCTTGTTAAAATGGGTTTTTTATTCAAAATTGAGTTTTTAACCGCTTTTCAGAACCCTTTATTTTACTTTTATCAACACCATTCCTGGTGATGCATAAGGCACTTAAACGTTAATTGCGGTATTACTGCCAGGTTTAAAAAATAAGAAAGTTTGCATCTATTTTGTTTCTAAAAAAATAATGGATATCTTCGTCGATAATGGAGTCTTTCGGATAAATAAATAAATAAATATTTTAAAAGGACCCTCTGTGTTTAGCAGCACAGACGTTTTTTTAAGTGTTTTATTATCGAGGCAATAATTTTTTAAACATCAACTAACATTTCAACTAAGACGAGAGTTTGAAAGGGATATCTATTCGTTTACAGGACTTATGGCCTGGGTTAGGTGGTCACTTGATGTTTTACAACGTTCCCGCATTCCGCCTAGTATTTGATATCCATATCTGCCAATTATCAGAACTTGTATACACCGCGTAACAAATCTCGATGTATAAGCGGGAATCCAGTGAAACTATATCACATTTGGAGTCAACTTTGTAAAATAATTTGACCCGTAGTTTTTGAGAAAATTAAGTAGGAAGTTGATCTTTTTCGATAAATTTTTGCAAATTGTGATCAAATATAATTTATAAATAAAAGCCGCATTTTAATAAGAATTCATGCAATTTTACTTAATCTGCTGAACTTATGAAAGCTTTTACAAGAAGAAAAGAAAAATTTTCAAGCAATATGTAAATGCTTTCTATCATCAATTTTTTTCATTACTTTCTTAGCATGCAACGGCACGGAATGTCAATCAAGAAGAGCTGCTGAACGAATTTGATTTCAGATCCCGCATTTGGTCAATCTAGAACCCGCAGTGCCTTTAATGTCGTCTTTCCATCATCTGATGGGCTCTCCGCTGGTCTTTTTGTAGTTTTAGGCCTCCAGTTAGGCAGACGTTTGCTCCCTCTGTCCTCATAAATCCAACCCATGTCCGATTTAGGATTTCACTTAATTTTTCCACCCAAAAGTAATGAAAAGTGCACTGGATTCTGAATCGTAATCCTTTATTATATAAAGGCAAGTTTATCAATCTTACGGCTCAGTATAACTTCTGACTTGTGATTATTCAAAACACGTTTTCAACTTGACTCTAATTCTAATACTAAGCGTAAACGTTTCAAGATTTCATAAATAAACGTAATACGGATTGGTAAATATGTACTAGAAAAATGAAGTAGGCTTAGGAACGGTAAACAAAACCTTTTCCTAAACTGAAGTTGTAAACCCCCCTTCTTATATCCGAAGCTTAACCTTTAGTCCTAGCATACTACCCTTATTTCTCCCGCCTTTATATGGTCAAAGTAAACCTTTAGAGGACTTATATTTAGGGTCACCACACCGATGGCCTATTTCTATACTGAAACAACTCAAAGTACATTGTATAATATTAATACCTTCAAATAAAAAAAAAAACTGTATTAAATATATAATAGGTTTTAAATAATACAGAAAATGAGTTTTCTATGCTTTAACGCATATAAAAATGAGAATTAATAGGAATATAATACATATTATAGTTGCGTATTTGAAGTTTTTGAGTTATCTCGAATTAGAAATATGTCATTGATACGTAAAATTGATTAATCCTGATTAACTGCATGATCATTGGAAAATCCTGTTATTTTTGTCACAGACGTTAATTTGTTTTATTTCAAAGGAATTGCATAATCTTTGTTACCTAACCATTAAGGAGTTAAAACATCAATGCCCATCTTAATGACAATATAAAAAAGTCAAGGAAAAAAACACAATTTTTATGTTTGAACTTTCAACGGGCTCAAAAAAATATTCTACAATCGAATGCAGCATCAAGCAAATGAAAAACCATGTTAATTTCACTACACTCGGTGTTCAATGGAGTGCCCTATGCACCATTGGGTGCGGATAAGCGTAAGAAGTAGTAGTAGGATTCTGATCAGAAACCCAAAAATTCTGACAAAAAGCCTTAAAAATCCTGACATGTCAAATCAAATCTTGAGGTTTGGAAACCCTACTTACGTATAATGTTACGATATAGGCTGTATTAGTGTTATAGCACACCCCCTAAGGGAATATTTAACCCTGTCGTCTAAACCGCTTTTATCAACTTAGTTATGAAGTAGAAATGTGTGTATATTATAAGATTTTATTTTGGTCGCTACACTTTATTTATATTATACCATCATGAAGCGTTTTCGTGAAAACCCTAAATAAATCACACTTACTGTTTGTCCAATAAGCGGTTCGAATATTTTCATACAGTTATTTATGATTTAATAATAATAATAATAATAAAAATGGATAATTTCAATAGCGCCGTTTTTGTAAACTATTACCTCAAGGGCGCTTCAACAAAATAAAATTAGATTAAAATTTAAACCTATATTAAATGCATAATATAAGGTACACAGAGATAAATATTACAAACATTTCTCAAGATGCCCACAAATATAAAGAATTGAAACGGATAAAAGAAAAAAAAAAGTTATCTATTATATTATTAATCATTTGAATGATTTCACGAATAGATGTGTTTTTAATTTAGCGCGGAATGCTGCTTCGCTCTCACAGTTACGAACAGCAGGTGGCAGAGCGTTCCAAGCCTTAGGACCCGCTACCGCTAAAGCGCGTTCCCCAAATTTGGTAATTCGCTTTCTATATTTATAGTTAAATAATAATTCACGCTAAGAGTTGTGATAATTGTGGTTTTTCATACGTGATACCTTGGACCGGCGCTGAAGTACACAGACTTGCTTTCATGTAACAGATGATTAAGATTCCCTGCACTTAGTTCACCAAAGCCGTGCCCTATGCGCTATTAGGTGCAGATGAGGGAAAGAAGTAGTTGTAATAAAGTGGAAGTCGAAAGGTTTTAATTTACTTATACTAGCTATGTTATTTTTCGTTATCTATTTCAAGTATGACGCACATATACCTAACTAACTAACTAACCCATCACGCCATTTCACCGTAGGGGTAGGCAGAGAGTATAGAACGCCATACCACTCTGTCCTGACATACTTAGTTTGCTTTCTTTACATTCATACATCTTCTAATGCACATATGCCGATTATTCCGACTTTTCACATGTCTACTTTCAAGTACTTGTCGTACTTGGTCATGCCATGTCTTTCTCGGCCTTCCTCGGCTTCTACATCCAGGCACACTTGCATTTAAACTTATTTTAGCCGTTCTTTCATCACTCATTCGCTCCACATGACCAAACCATCGTAAAAGCCCTTTCTTAATTTTGTCGATAATGCTTATCTCAGCCTTGCACTCTGCTCTAATTTCGACATTTGTACACCTATCATACATAGTCTTACCACACATTCGCCGGAGAGATCGCATTTCAACAGCATTAAGTCTACTTTCATCCTTCTTTTCTTAAAACCGCGCTTCACTACCATACATAAGGGTTGGTAATTTATGAATAATCTACTGGCGTCATCAAATAATGAGTATGTATTATAAAATGCAGAAAATTCACATTATTACAATGTATTAATTTGTGAAGATAAGTCGATTTATCAACCAAGTTATGATCGTCTTAAAATGTCCAACAAAACTCGAAAGATCTGTTTCCTTTCCAGTTATAATATAATCGTGGATGTTCTCACCTAAAGCTCCCCCGGGAAACAGTAAGCTCAGCGCTCATCTGAAAGGTTATTTGAACTTATAACTTTCAGCCACTTGCCAGAGTCGTCAAGAACCGACCTTCCTTCCTCCCTGCTCTCACTTCCGCCATATCTGCCTCCTCTACTTCCTGTTTCCTTCTCCACTTCCGGTCTGACCGTTCTGAAGCTCTGCTCACAATTAATGTGGCAAAAAACTTTGAAAGTTTCTGTAAAAATGCAAGTTGAATGTTGAAAGCTCTGGGAACTAAGACTTTCCTAGCATATCTTAAGTTCTTGTGTGTTCTTTGTTATCAACACTGTAAGTGCACTAGAGTGTTATAATAAACTGCTTCTCCGGAGAGCAATAATCTGATATTAAAGTTGCGAAGTATCCATTTGAGCATATGGATTTCACACAAACTGCCTCCAAGCCATGAGATCGGCTGCCAGCTCCCGCGCAGGTTCTCGGCGTCCACTGTTGACAATCCGTCGGCAGTTTGCGTCAGAGCTGCGGGACGTGGACTTAACTAGGGAGGATTGAGCAGACTAGGCATGACTTTTATTTACTTATTCATTTTGACCATTCCTACAGCGTCAAGTAAACTTTACAGTGCTTTGTCCATGTCGCCTGACTTAAGTCAAGATAAACCCTAACCCGTATTTATCCTGCCAGTTTTCCAATAAGTACGAAAGAAAAAGCAATTTAATCCACTCGTACTTCCAATCAAAAGCGAAACGTTGCGCAGAATTAAATGTCCCATATTCACCTAAACTCCGTAACTGGAATAGTTTAACAGTTAAATTATTTCATAGTGGTGGCAAGAGTGATGCCTCCTACAAAGATGAAAGCCTCCTACATGAGCATAATTATTTATTATATTGAATCGCTGAATTAATTACATAACTTACATTAATTCACCCTCATAGCCTATGAGAGTTTCATAAAAACTTTACCATAATTAATTTAAGAATCAATACAGTACACCTGTGGCCTATTAACAGTTATTGTTCAGGGAATAATTTTAGTAAGATAATGCCCCTGATATGATGAAAACCGTATATTAAGTATAGTATTAATTGTCATCTCGATCGTCAGGTTTGGTATCCGCGATCTCATGCATGGAAGTATTAACGCAGTAAAGATGACCTAATCAGTAACACAGTTAAAATAGTACACTTATTACCATTACCTATATTGTGGCAATTATAACTGCATGGGGGTTAAATGAATTTCAATACATTGCGGTAACGCTTGACATGTATCTAAGTGTAAATATACTTCTCAAACTTGCCGTTACTTAAGCGTAGATACATGATCAGTTAATAAATGACAGTTACCAATAACGAAAAGACAGTCCGTGTTAATCACAAAGTTGGCATCTTATTACATTGTTATCCATCTACTCAAAAGTATTGCGATACATGGTACAAACACTAAAACTTCATAGAATCAGAATGCGTTGTTTTCTATAGTCACTGTTTCGCCCCTTTGTGAAATGATATTCTGTATTGATGCTTTGAAACATAAATACTTGTATACAATACATGTTAATATAACCCTACAATTTGGTTTAGTACTTGTAGAATCTTATACAGGGTTATGGTAGATTGAAAAGTCCACAGTAACGGCAGACAAGCACTCATATCGACATTTATACACATAAGTAATTTCTTGCAATCCAATATACGTTCCAACAATGCTCCTACGTATGCATCGGCGATTCAAATACCCTTTTCATCGAAAATACCTTCGTTCAGTACTTAGAAGTCTTTAATATATTCCCTAATTTTCTATAATTCGGACACATCAACCCTCGGTATCTACTGTCATCCGGCGAAGGCGTTTTGGCTGGCTAGGCCATATACTACGCATGCCTCCCGAGAGCCTTAACCATGCTTGCCTATTTCACAAGGCATCAGGTTCTCGGCGTCCCGGTCGTCCACTGTTGACAATTCGTCGGCAGTTTGCGTCAGAGCTGCGGGACGTGGACTTGACTTGGGAGGATGCGCGGGAGCTGGCGGCCGATCGCTTGGCCTGGAGGCAGTTTGTGGACAATGAATGAATGAATGAATGAATATACAGAGCAAACAATTTAATTAGATAAATTTTTATGAATAACAAATATTTCGCTTCATCCTGTACGAATAACGGCAACGTATGTACATAAAATACAGTACTTACCCTTAGGATATGAACAGTTTCCACGGAAAAAGTTGTCAGTTTGCCGTCCCAATGCATTGGATTACATTGTATCGTGAAGTCTACATGGCCAATGGGCAACGGGACCATTTTTTAATTAAAAAGCCCTTCTTTTGTTCAAACACACTGGATCTGTATTGGATTAACTGCAGAATGTCATGATGGGAGGGAGAGTAATATTGTTCGGAGTGAAACACAAAACAAAATGTGTGCAGTGGAGTTTAACTAAGTCAACTTTTATTTATTTTTCATTTAATTGAAACGAACGAGTTTTTATTCAACATTTTGAGTGTGTTCAAATACTTGTAGACAAAAACTGGATTTCACCCATTACGGGCTAATAATTACAATTTGACATCTCAACAGAGACGAGAAGTTTAGAAGGGAATATGGATACCTAGGCGTTTACAGGGCTTATGACCTGTCATTGGCTGGGTTAAGTGGATGTATTACAACATTCCCCATTTCACCTAGTATTTGATATCCATATATGCCAATATACAGTAAAATCTCAATGGATGACAGAAAGTGTTCACATGTGAACCGTCCCGCCATTTTACTGTATAATGGCAGATATGGATATCAAATACTAGGTAAAATGGGGAATGTTGTAATACGTCAAGTGGCCACTTAACCCAGCTAATGACAGGTCATAAGCCCTGTAAACGCCTAGTTATCCATATTCCCTTCCAAACTTCTCGTTTCTGTTGAGATGTCAAATTGTAATTTTTAGCCCGTAATGGGTGAAATCCAGTTTTTTTCTACACAGTATTTGGACACACTTAAAATGTTGAACGAGTTTTTATTCAATTTAAAACAGGATCCAATTTTTCTATTTTTGTTGTAAAACGCATTTGTAACAACTAAACTTATTATTTCTATCTAATTTATTAATAACTTCTTTATAACGTCATTTTTATCATTCTACATTGAAAAAAATAATTAATTACTTTTATTAAAACTCCAAGGGCCCTGGAAAATGAAATTAGATTAGGTTGCTGCCGACCAATCTCCAGAATTAAAATCCTTAAAAATGAAAAAGAATTGTATAATGAAAGTCAATAGTTCTGGTGGTACCAAACCACATTGCATTAAGTACTTTTATTATTTATGACATAGGACCTGTCCTATAAAAACTTCAATCTTATCCTCGGCTTTCGTACTTCCGGCTTGAAGCGGAAGTGAAGAAAAACTTCCCGAGACTTGAACAAGTGGCCCCGCATAGTGGCGGAGATCTTGAATATTCAATCCAAACTTTGTGTTTCACTTTCCACTGAATTCGGGTATTGCTTTGTAAGGTTTTATAAGGTTCTATATTCCATAGGGTTCAATGAGGCTCTTTGTAGCTCTGCAAAGGCTAGTTTTGTCAATATTCTACTTGATTTGATTAAAAATACTATGAGACAATCTGTAATTTATATCGTTTTTATTTATTATGACTTTTAGTAGTATAATTAATTCTCGATGTAACTTGTTTTACTTTGTAATGAATGAGGCAACGGACGCAACAACCTTTGATGTAGGTGTCATCAAGCGAAGGCGTTTCGGCTGGCTTGGCCATATACTACATAATATAATATGCTCCCGAAAGCTTTCACCACTAGCTCAATCACAGATGACTATCGACGTGCCAATAAGCGACGTGATAACGATTTCTCACCATGGATGTTTTTGCGATCACAATGGAACATCCGTTAAATGTTATCGATCGGGATTATTAATTACCGCTTTAAATATGGAAAATACGCCAAAACTAATAAGTAAATAAGTAAAGTAAAATAATTTAGTTGTATAGTGTTTTAATTGTTTGTGCACAATTTATCATGCCATTTATTTGCTTTAAATCAATTTTAGAAAGCAATAAAACGAAACATTTGTCAAAGTATGCCTTTCACCTATGGTGCTTGGCAACGCGACCGTGATATGAACGTATGTTCATTGTGATTGGTCAAATGCTTAGTCCGTTTTTAAGCACGTCGACAATCATCTTTGATTGGGCTACAGACCTGTCTATTTTACGAGGCATCAGGTTCCCGGCATTCGAGACGTTCACTGCTGACAATCCGTTTAATGTTTACGTCGTAGCTACGAGATGTGGACCTATCATGGGAGGACGCTCAGTTATTGGCGGCCGATTGCGAATGG